>JBCAUI010451394.1:0-13895 GCA_038406195.1 Haplosyllis anthogorgicola
ATTAAAATTACTTAGTCTATTATGGTATTATTTTTTTTATAAATACAGGAATATATATATATATATATATATATATATATATATATATATAATCTTAAGCCATATATACACAAACCAAAATTAAAATCAAATTAAAATAAATTAATATTGGTAAAATAGTTTCAGATAGATTAAACTATACTTAAATAAAACGGGGTTTTTTTTAAGAAATTCTTGTATTTCTTACCCCATGCACCACCCACATTTGTGAAATATGGAAAATACCTTGTTATCGTCAAATAACTTCTTGTTCTGGACAATTGCACGAATTTTAACACCAATTTTCGG
Organism: Haplosyllis anthogorgicola; assembly: GCA_038406195.1. Classification (NCBI taxonomy): domain Eukaryota; kingdom Metazoa; phylum Annelida; class Polychaeta; order Phyllodocida; family Syllidae; genus Haplosyllis; species Haplosyllis anthogorgicola. The sequence goes on from JBCAUI010451394.1 coordinate 328, forward strand.
ATAATGACAGGGAAGTATGGGGGACGGACTGCAAACTTGAATTTTTACAACTACAAAGTGTTAATTTTCACAGCGGACTTGGCGACGCATGTAATTTTAGTTATGGTAATTGAAAACCTGTAGGAATGACAACTTGTTTAATTTTGCTGTGTTAAAGATGCCTGGCGCTAAAAGTCGAATAGTTTCGGTCAGTTATATTTGCTTTCTACGTGTACTGTGGTACACGTAGTTTGAAATTCAGTAAAAAAAAGTTCAAATAAATTAATTGCTCGTGTTCACTGAAAATATCATTCTGCAAGATGTGCACAAAAGCAACTAACATCATTTTAAACAAAAAATAAGTTACCATATGGCCATCCATGTATCATGTGAGTTTTTTCCTGTATTGAAATTAAATTTTATACTTAAAAATTTAATTTAATCTATTTTATGAATGTGATAATATTGTGTAACCCATCAACAGTTTGCTATCTAGAAACTTGAGTACACAAAAGGATCATGTATTCATCTCTCTCTCTCCCAATTTTAATTTAAATTTAATTCTAAAGCACACAATGTAATAGAATGTCACTCCTTTTGTGTGGAGTAACACAGAAAATGCTTATCTTTACTGGCACACCTTTCATTTTGTTATTATGAGCGTTCTTTTACAACGATATCTCTCTTTTCAAGTCTCATTGGTTGTAATTAGTTGAACTTTGAAAAAAGTCGGCACACATCATATCAGAGCACAATTGATCATTGACTTGTCTTTGTTAAAGCTCTTTGAATTCAGAGGGGAAAAGGTGTAAATTACAAGCAAGTTCATGTCAAAAAAGGGTAATAAGTAGGGAGGTGATATTACGTTAATTACGAAATTTGCCGCCAAAGTCGCGCAAATGACGTTATGTCGGTACGTGCCTTGGCCTTTGATGTACGTGTAAATACTTTGGAGACGTCAAGATTTTATCAAATTTTAGGTCTTGTGTTGTCAGCTTGTAATAGTCACCTGAGTTCAATTTGGTAGGATCATATGACATACAATTAGATTTTGCCTCGCCAACCTGCGATATGGCTAATAAGAGGTAAAGGTGTTAAAGTCCCTGCCAAAGAAGGAAATGCTATTAAGAGATTTTGGGACGTTTTTCAATGCGCTACAGTAAGACTTATTTTAAGGGGGATAAATGTAGCGCCCATGGCGATTGCTGCTGCAATTCAATTTCAAAAAGTTTTGTTCTTTTAATGCAATAATAAATAATGATATCAAAATTGGAGAATTACAATTATTTAAATTCAGATTTTAACATTATTTTGTTAAAGAGAAAACTTCTCCTTGTCAAATTAAGACAACGATGTCAATTTATAACAATTATAAAGTCATTTTACGTCATATTTGAAGTTAAATTGATGGCACAGAAATCGAGGGGCCTTGGAGGCAAAGACATATTATCTGAAATCTGCAATAAAATTTAAGAGGAACAATTGCGTCAAAACGTCTGGGCCCCGTACACGTTCAGAGGGGGAATAAAACTCCGTAAAGAGCAAACGATCTTTTCTCCTCAAAAAAAGGATGCAAAAACCTATTTTGGAATGGAATTTCAAAAAGAACGAGAAAATCAATTGTCAATCTGGATTTAGTTTCATAGCTGGCAATTCCAACTACAGGAAGAACTGAAATATCACTTTTGTGCTCATTTCTATAGACTAAATGCAAAAAAAAGCGAGACACTTTGGCAATATAGAGTTAATTTAATACTTTAAGTGAAGGCGATCATTCGGTAATGTCGTGACATAATGACATTACCGAAGCCAATTATTCATACTTTATCCTGGTTAAAAAACTGGATGATGAAAAAAACTACGCACTGTGCGAAAGAATAGGAATATTTGTGTTGTGACCTGATGCATTACAGTTTATGATAATGATGGTTATTAAATACTACGGTTTCTTTAATGGCCTTGTCTGGTCATTTAAACCAGGATGGTGAAATATCGTCTGATTACAATGCACACAGATTTAACAATTATCAGTGAACATAATGGCAAAGTATATGGGTACATTTTAGCTGAGAATAAATAATATTGTACATAAGGTTGTCAGAACAACACAACCAACACATTAAGGATGTTAATTGTTTCTCATTTGTTCCCAGAGTACATCCTAAATCATAACTTAAGAAGAATAAGAGTATTATGACTCAGAAAAGATCAACACAACAATTTTTATTTACACGTTCTTTTCAGTTGCGAAACACTGATTTGTTACCTTAAGAAGTAAGACGGTTTAGGAACAAAAGAATTCAGTGTTGTGTTATACATGTGAATAAAAAAATATCGTGAAACTCTATTGTTCCAAATTGTAGGATTTTTCTGCTATGCGGTTGCAGTCCGAAATCATTCAGACAGATTGACATACAAAATATTTTAAAAAGAACGCGCGAGAGCTTTCTCAAATTGTAAAAGGAGAAGCATCAACAAAAATAAATATAAATTCAGTATGTCACATGTGTACTATCCATTACCTCCACCAATAAACTTCTGTGGCCATTCTCGTTTCGGGAAAAAAATCTGAGTAATATGGTTTCTTTTGGCACAGTTTATTTTGTCTCTATCCCTGTACAGTCCGCATTTAGTCTTCTTGTTTCCCTCTCTGTAAACCCCAACCATTATAAATGTGCCATCCACAATATGTAAGGAATTTAGTTGCGAAAGTTCGCTATCTATCAAACCGCAGCGGATTTCCTACCTTTCATTTCAATAACAATAAAAAAATAAATCTAGATTTTAATCGGCATAACTCACGTCTAAACCCAACTTCCCTTCCAAGATAAAAGTAAAATCCGCAGCTCTTTGTGCTTATGTAAAGCTACGTTTGAGCCTATGCGTGAGCGAGGGATATAATTTGTACGAAATGGGGCCGAGCTGACAACTTATTTGTCCCCCTTCGACATACTATATTGAATGTTTTTCGATATTTTCCATTTACAAGCAGTGACCCGTTGTAGACATATGGCCCTCAGATCGACTTTAAACGAACTCGCTTCAGCAAAGTGTTGGCAAAACTGCATATTTTATTTCATGTCAAGTTTTAATGAAATTGCCTAAATTGTTTGGATAAAGCTCCGTCAGTACTGTTGAGCACAAAGGTTGCTTTCAATACCAGCAAATGAATTAGCATGACTGATAAATAACCAGTCGCCGATCAGAAAACCGAAAAATGTTTTGTAGCACCATAATGTGCTGGCCTCTGGTGGATTTTAAAACTAATCCATTACATAAAATAATGTATAAGTAATATTGTAATTTTCATAGAAGTCGAGAGCTGTTCAAAATTAGAAATAACCTTTCATTTGTCACAAAAAACCAGCTGCAGCGTCATACCAGGGGCCCCAGAAACGCTTTGCTTTCAGTGAAAGGATCCTATCCAAAATGACAAAAAAAATTAAAATAACCTTTTAATTTGACAAAAACCAGTACATTATAATATTTTTCAAATGGAAATAACAAAGAAGATTAAATTTTGAGTTTAAAAACACGAAGACGAAACCGAGGATATTGAGACGTAACTTCCATCCCATCGATGCATGCACCAACAGAACACAGAGAAAGAGCCAAAAAACTTAGAAGTCGCATAGAGCCGTAAATACACAAAAGCCCAATGGCATATCCATAGCATATGAGCAAATCTTTGAAATGGATAGGAGGCATGATCCTAGTTGACTTACGTGAGTGAGATTTTAAACGAGAGGCGAACACAATAGCGATACGATGCGATGTTGACATAGCGCAAGTAGTCGCGAATTCGTATGCGTACGCTAAACGTTTTGGTCGGGACCTCGAGAGGTTTACGAACAATGTGAGTCTCTTGAAGCAAGACTGAGTCTTTGAATATGTAAAGTTTTGTTGGCACCAGAGCACCCAGGTCTAATCCTTTGTTTTGAAGATTAATTCGCATATCCATGTTATTTACTTATGGGGCGTGAAAGGGTGCAAAATTTGTTATCCTTTGTCAGCTTTTGTGGAGTGGAGAAGTTGAGGGGGGTTGGGGTATTTTTTCGAGAGGGTATAGAAATGAGAAACGAACGGGGGTAACAGAAAACAGAAAAGCCAGACTTAGTCGTAAATGGGGGTTTTCAAATGGGAGATTAATCCTCTTAGAAAAGCAAATCTCCCGCACAAAAGATGCAACTGATATATTGAAACAAGTTCGTCGGATAAAGACTCCTGACTTTTTTCACAATGGACTATGAAATTTCTTGATAGGCTGTCAATCCGGCTAAGTTTCCACGTCTGTACGTGTAAGCTTCTGTGCACTATCAAACGATTTCCTCCCCCAAAATATGGACCACATACATCCATATGGACTTCTACTTTGCTGAATTTCCTGAAAAGATTCTAAGCGATTTGCTGCTGCTCCTGTTGTTGTTGTTGTTGTTGTAGTTGTCACTTTTGTTAGTCTATTACTGTCATATTCTGTACCAACTCTGTAACTGTGTTCTAATTTGAACCAGCACTTATTCACAAATGAAATACAGATTTTGTCGCTAGAACTTATGATAACTGAGCATAGTAAATGAACAATGCAGATGCACAGATGCACACGACTTCCCTTTACCAAATTTATGCTGTAACTTCTTGAGTTTTGTTTAGGTTTTGTTTTCTATCTAAGTTCAGCACCTCTACAGGTGCACTGCTCTTATCCGGAGGGATCCTGTTTCCTCTCCCGGGGCCTGAGGAGGGATTACTCAGGGGAATTATCCGCCACTCAGGTCCTGTGGCCCTCATACACTCTCCACACTTGCAGCGCTTAACCATTATCAGATTTGGAGCGTTGAATACGTGGTCGATCGGCAGGTCAAAATTGGTTTCGACCTTTTTTTCCTTTAATGTTTAATTCAAATTTTGAAACCCTTAGCTTTTGAATTTGAATGCAATCGTGAAGTCGAATGCAATCGTGAAGTCAACATGTGAACACGAGAATTTAAGTTGTTAAATTTTGGCAAATGGAAATGGTACGTGGTAATTTTCAGGCAGATTCAAGTCAAATTATCACTGTTACGGCTGCATATAGATGTGGAGGAAAGCGACAAAGACGTAATGTAACATCATAAAGACTTCCATTCGGAAATCGACATAGAGCTGTGCACCAGTGCCGCACGCGCTTAACATTTGGGCCTCTACTCGTGTATTCACCCTCAAGGTTCCGCGAGGGTCTAATGCCGCTAAGAGGCTCTCCAGACGGGACAATGATCCCCCTCTCAGCCTGAGGTGCGTAATTTACCCAAGAGATTTATGTCAAACTGTGAGTTTGTCACCACCTTCCAAGTGATGAAAAGAACTGAGGGCTTTTCTGTCTCTCAACCTCCGTTTCTATCAACACATTACAAATGCAAATCTCTTCGCCAAATACAGTGTCCCCAGCGTTATGTGCACGTAAAGACCATTGACAACTAAACTCTTGCTTTTGCAAGTCAATGTTAAGTAAATTCTGTCTCCTTTTACTACATTTTACACTGATTATAATAATTTTGACACCGGATGTTGAAGTGGTTTGTGAGATGGTATATTTCATTCTCTCTCAAATATTTTCCAATTGTCTGTGTTCTGTTTGTATATTAATCTAATACGCGCAAAGTAGCAAAACAACCTACATGTACATCCGAAGCATCCAAAGGATAGAAAAAAACACACACTCAGTTACCTTTGTCTAAAAAATCTCGTGATTCTTTGGAATACAATCTGAAGTGGTTAGCACAATACCTTGTGAGTATAAGGAGAGTAAAAGTGGGGTTCATTGTTGTTCCGAAACAACAATAAAGGCGCTAACCTATCCTTTGCATTATTCCCGTCTCGAAGGCCACCAACGTTGGCCTCACAAGCTCTCACCCTGGCCGTGGATCTCAGGCCTCGTGACGGGGGGCCTGGGGCCTCCTCCCCTGCTTACATCAGCTTCACCCGGGGGAACCCCTCAGCGGCTTCGTCTCCTTCTCTATTCATCAATTTGCTGGAGTTGCACCGCCTAACTCTGCTCGCCATGAAGCAGCTAATCACACACAGCTCTTTGTCGATCATGAAGAACCGTTTTTCCTGTCCTCTTTGTTGGCTTCAACAACTTTTTTGAAAACGTTTTAAGATGTAAAATTACATAACGCAGCATGATTGTGGTAAAGATAGCGTTTGTGTGGTCCATTTAGACAGATCATGGTGACTTTCAAAATAGTTTTGTTACAGGATTTTTGTAAACAATGTCTCAGACTCTGGATATTTTTCTAGTGTGTGTCAACTTATATAACAAAAGAGTGCGTCAAACATGTCATAAATTGTTGGTATTAAAGTCTGCAATATCTAATTAAAAGTCTAATTTAAAATAATACAGTTACAAAGTGCAGAAATATGCACGAAGGCACACGCACTTCATTTTAAGCACTATATCACTCTCGCTGGTCAAGTTCTTTACCTTTTGGACAATCACCCACTGAAACTATTATTACTTAACACTGATCCAGGTAATTAAATTACGCGCTGGTCCCACGTTCCTTATCAATCCATTTGATTACAAACTTCAAGAGTTTCAATTCGCGACCGCATGAAGGTCAGAGCTTTAAGCATCTTTTACAATTAACCGTAAAAAGAATATTAATATTTAATGGCTCTATTCTCTCGTGTATTTCTTCTGATATAAAGCGACGACTGATCTGATTACTCCAAATTATAGCGTAGAGATTGTGACGGCGGATACGATTGATTTTCATGGAGTCACACAGAATTCATTGTTACCGTCCAAATTACTTGGTTCAGATCACTTTGCAGGTGACAAAAACGTTATGTGTTGGAATATCTAGCGAAATCGGTGAAATAGTTGCCAACTGACTGAGCTGAGGATTTGCAAACGATAGGATTACACACTGTGCCTTTCAAATGAAGAAACATGTATTTAGTTTTCTTCTTATGATACATTTTACCTTGCAGTCAGTTTTAGACACCGTTTTCAAAGAGTGGCTTTATGTGTGGATATTTTTGTTCACGCCTCTTCATTTTGAAAAACAAAGGAAACTCAAGCGGCACTGTTGTTGTCGTCAATGACACTGAATGAACATCTATCATAATTGTAAAAATGAAAAACAAATGTGGAGTTTTTTTCCAGAACTTCAATAATTTGAAAAATATGTGAAACTCACAAAAGTGCAAATAAACTACAGGAAATAGAATAATTACAAATTACTTCATTGGTATACTTCAGCATAGACTAATAGCCTTTCATATTGGTACTGTAGTAATACAGAGTAAATCAAGTAGGATTTGCAGGTATTACCCCACAGATTAAGTGCACGTGTACAACATTATGTAAAGTGATAATATTTAGTGTGTAATATTTAGATGCGTACATACATCACTATTTATTATATCTGTGGATCTCTAACCATTTCAGTGCTGTTTGATTTCCAGATTTATGCAAAGATTAATACAACAAACCAAGGATAATTGTCGAAGATGTACAGAGAATATACTGTTTATAATATGGTGCTTGATCTTATCGTCCAGATAGAAAGAAACACTGCCACGTGGTCCATTCATGAGTAAAATCTCTACAAAAAAAACTTAAAGGGTTAAGTTATCTTTAGCAAATCACCAGTAATCATTGTGGGTATCAAACAGTGATCCCTGTAATAGCTACTGATGAGTAAATGCTTTTCATCCTTTACTTTTTTACAAGTAGCTGATGAATGCTTTATAGCACTCTTCATAATCTTAAGCCCATCAAGGTTAAAATATCTTGATAGATTCATGATCCAATCTTCCTTTCTCTGCAAAGTTTACAGACCATGCTTCTAGAATGTCTATGTTGTGTATGTGATATGTTTATGTTTATTTATTTGTATGTGTTCCAGGGGTTGTTGTTTTTTATTATTTGGGCTAATTTGTAAGATGTCTCAGTAATGAATGATTAGATCAGATGTACATTTTCCTACCAAGAAAACTGGGTGAGGTTTAATAATGGTGTATTGCGTGGGAATTGAAGAACGTTCCCTTGCAACAACCCAAATCCGATTTTAGAATGTACACGTAATCACTATCATTAAACTAATTGTAGAGAAATTATTTTAAAAATACTAATTCTTAGGGTACCTGAATGTCGAAAATATATCTTGCTTTGGGGTAGATCTACCTCATAATTCCAAGGATGTTCCAAGGATGTTCCATGTATGTGGACTTTACTCAACATCTACTGTTCATTTGATCTTTTGTCTCGAAAGACTTCATACAAACTTTTGCTGATTTGACAAGATTAGCAGTTTTTAATAAGCATGATTAACATTTTAAAGTTAAGCCCATTACTGTAGCATTTTGAACTATAAGACTTTAATAACATTCCAGAAATATAACAGAACACAACAAAATACATTCAAATATGAGAATTACAAAGTAATTATTCAGACTTTGAGATACTTTAAGATACAGGTAAAGGCTGTATTCACCGTATACTTGTGGTTACCTATGTCAATGATATCAGGTATTCACATCTACCTGGGCGGCATCTCTTTCATCTTACAAATCCCTCATTTGTTCCTTATATGGATTAAAATCTGAGGCACAGATATGAGCAATGTCGAAGTGTAACGTGAGAAAGTAATACACTTGGCAAAGTCATGTTATTTGTGAGGAGGGTTGGGTTAGCAGACAGTTGTGAAAATTCTTTTGACACAGGGGCCGATTTGTTCTGAGCTCTGAAACCTCAAACTCTGGTCTGTTGAACATGTATCAGAAACTTTTAATTTTCTTGCCTGTTTGTGTAACATAATGACAACTTGCAAATTACAGTAAATCTATAAAAACAAGCATCTCTAAAGTTTTAGTAAAGGAAGATGGCATTGTAAATGTGGAATTATCAGCTGATGCTACGATGCCTGGCCCTTGCAACACATAAATGAATTTATATCTGTCTGTCTGTCTACCTCTGTCTCTCTGTCACACACACACAGAGTCACGCAGACACGCAGACACACACACACGCGCGCGCGCACTTTCTTAAAGGATTATCTACTTCATAAGGAATGTGGCACAAAACCATTAAACCATAGTTCACGTTCTGCAAAGACGTAAGCTACAATTATAGTATTTGTGTGTAGTAGGTCTGACTGTTGTCTGCTGGAACGCGTCAGTTTGTTCTCACCCTCGACTCATCTCATTGTTACCTTGTGTTCACGGTATTCACCGTGTTGTCTAACCCTTCATTCTCTAGTTCTTCACGCCCACAGCCAATGTGGTCAACCTTCGCATTTGGACGGTTCTAATCACACAGGTCTTTACATCCACTTTCATTGACTTCTCACGCACTTCAGTTCCATAGTGAACCATTTATCTCTAAAATGTGACCAAATCGCTATTTTTGGTCGAAAACCTCAAGACTGCTTTTCCAAAGGCCAATCATGCATGTCAATTTCATAACTTGGCAAGCAGAAGGTTGTTTCATTTTTTCATTTTGAATAAACAGGAAATTTTCGATTGTTTCCGGCATCCCCCTTACGTCTGTGCCTGAATACCTGAGTATTCTGAGAAACAGACAGACAGACAACTATTGTTTCACAAAGACATGAATGGGTCTCCCCACAGGTCGGCAAAACCTCCTTTTGATTATACGTTTCGGTTATATTTATCCTAGAAACTATGACTGGTGTATACTTTAGTTACGTTCCGCATATTCCAGTAATATAGGTAGCAATAGGCGACGCATCTGAATAATTGTTAGTTTTTTGCTTTTGTGGAGAGTTGGGAAATATTATCTCGAGATTTGTGCGTTTCGAGGTGTGAGTCTTAACATAGTTCACGTAAATAATAAATATAAATCGTGTGAATCATGATGACTTGTGCATATGATCCAGATGGGATTTTCCAGAGGAAAAGCCTGTTTCGAAATGTGTTGTAATGAGAAGACGTTGCTATAAATTTAGAAACAAACTAAAGTTGCTTAAAATTCACACAACAAAAGTACCTGAATGTGGCAAATTATGAAAAAATTTGTTATTCAACAAAGACAAACTGACATACTAAGTGACGGGGAGTTCTGCATAGATGGCACCACCAACTAGATGCAATATTTCAACCCCGTTCGGTTGCTTTCGTGAACATTTATTTTACAAATGAGGACAGATATTTGTTCATCCCTAAAACGGTTCATTTTTCCATTTGCTAGATGGCAGCACAATATTTAAATTTAAATTTCTAATGACTTTTGTCCTTCAGTCCTTTTCCATAGACTGGCATACATCATTTATTTAGTCTTTCTGTGTCTGGCTGCTTCTTAAATGGATTCTTAGTCAATCATTTTACACTTTATTCTCACATTTTTTCTGAAGTGGAGCACAAAAACACATTTCCTCTCAGAAACATTGGCAAAATGTGTAATTCATAGTTTTTATAGTTGCATTTTCATAGAAGTCATGTGAATTAGATCTAGTGTGTACAAGTAGGGGTGTACTGAGTATAACAGGGAGGGGGTTGAGAGGAACTTAGTTAAGATTCTAGAGGCCTTGTGTGTATATACCTGCTTAGATTACCGAATTGCCTGTTTAGAAAACAAGCAAACACTAATGTCAATTTTGCTCGGGGAGGATGAATATCACTGGGCAAATGTACCCGTAGCCCTTGAGAAATGTATACGGGGATCATGCTTACACCGTCAGGCAGTGAGAGGCCTGACCCTGGTGGCCCTCGTATGTCAGAAATTCAAGCCACGTTCGGATAAATCCAACACTCTCATGTATAATCTGCCTATGAGTTTTAAGGGGTCTTTCACAATTTTCATATTTTATCAGGCACTGAACTAAAGTACAGGATGTTTGTTAATTTATATTTTTTGAAAAACGGAAGCAGAAGTCTATTGCAATTTGGATCATCTCTGTCTAAGAGGTAGTCCAATCAATATTGACTTCATTTTACCCACGACTGCAACCATACTGATTATGAGTGACTTTAACTGATAACTTGCTATAACTTGCTATGTCGTCCGAATTCTTAAAATATCCTTCAGTCCAGAATTTGAATGAGAAGAGGAACATGTTTTCTTGAAAATGTTTTTGTTTGATCAGCTTTGACAACACATTGTCGTCAGGGATTTTTTTTCATTCATGTGACACATTTATGTCATCCTTGATCTAATTATTCTCAGAACACAATTTTCTCCCAACAGTTTATTCCCAGGCAACACATGTACACGTCCCCTTTACCTACAAGGCAGATGTCATAGCTCCAGCATGACAATTAGGCCGTCATAGCTAGATCATCTGCAAACAGAGGCAATACCAAACGGATCACATTTCAACAAGTTTACCTTCCTCGGCCGTTTGCAATTCTTAGACGCTTCTTATAATGACTTTGTTCGAGATTTCTTAGGCATAAAAACAGCCAAAGAGGCCATTGAATGGGTTCTTTTCACTATAGCTAAATAAAAGGTAAAAATACTACGTGGGTTATAGGGGTCAGCATTTGTAGACTTTGTTCAACTGGTTTTTGTGCGAATGCAAATGTTGGAAGCTTGTTCAAGAAGGAGAATTGAGGGGCACTTTGAACTTGACAACAAGATGCCGCACGGAGTCTTAAAGAGGATTTTCACAACTGTTTATGAACTCAGCCGATCTCACCAAGCGACACAACTGTGCCAAAATGTACTCCTTTCTCACGTTACAATTTTTAGGGAACCCAGTCCTGTTCGTCGTAAGACGCAAGACTCGTCATTTATTCTTCTGTACACAAAGGCCTAAAATTCTCAAGAATGAAAGCGTATGTGGTTCTGATGAAGTGACGTCAATTGATCACATAACAAAATTCCCATCAGTTTTGAATCGTGTCGTATCTGCATTCAGAATACATATATTCAATCATGCAGAATGTATGCCATACAAAAAAATACTGTCGCAATATTATGAGTATTGTACTTTCAATTAAGCTTTATGCAAGGGCAAGTGCAACCGAAGAGGAAAATTAAACTCCCTTACCAGTACTTACGAAAGAAAAGGCCTTTGTATGGCAATAATTATAACATTCAGTCAACACCAAGACTTGCAACCAATTTGATTCACCACCCTAACTTCACAACTGCTCTTTTCTCTGCATCAGATTGTTAATCCCCTTTTATTACACTAAAGGACAAGAAGCAGTGAACAACAATAAAAATAAAAGGATTAAAAAGACATGAAAGCGAAGCCGCCCAGGTAGATTAGGAATCCTGATAGCATTGAATGCAGTGACCACAGGTGGGGGAATATGGATTTACACCTACGTGAGGGGTCCACGCCTTCACACACCTCATATGGTCATGTATCTTATTACCCTAACATGCAACTGAAATGGACTTCACTTCGTAACTTTCCTTTATTAATCCCATTTCACCTGATGTAACAGCATCGCCCTCAGAGGAGATTCCGTCTTCATTTCAAGCACTGCTGTTCGACGCCCTTTGAAATGCTATATCGTTTCACAAAAAGGACACTGTTTCGTAAAGTTTTAACTTTTAGTCTCTTAAACCACATACTGACAACAGTTTCAACGTTGCTTTTACCACCATTGTTGTGCACAAAACACTGAAGAATCGTTCAGGATCATCTCGATGGAGCTGTGAAGCTGTAGTTTGCGCTATATTCCTGCAAGCGTGAAAACCCTCGATGGACAGAAGACTTTTAGCATGCTGAAATGTTCTGTCGGTGAGTTCTTTTCAAAAAACCAATTGGACATCAATTTTACGACTCTGATACAACACATGAACATTTCACACATCGTAAACGTTTCAAAGCTTAAAAAATCGTAACGTCAAACTGTGTGAAATTTATGTCTCTGCAGTCTGTCTTAAGAAATCTAAATCCTACTTAAGAAATCTAAATCCTACTTTTGTTATTTTACGAAAGTTCAACAGACTCATAAACAATTATTCAGCCGATATAAAATGTTGGCCATGGCAGATGATCATACTCAAGACTGTATCGTATCGTTATCCTTAGGCCCTCAGAGAAATTGGCAACTATCAAATAAAATAAATGAAGTGATGCCAGCAATGATTAGATTGATCTTATATTGACTTTGGCTCATAAATTTTGGTGTATTGGGCACAATCAAGAAGCACTCAAGGCAATCAAGGCACCTGTCCGTCCGTGTGTCATCACCAAGCCAAAATCTGTTAACGGTTAGGCCTCAAATGAGCTGGTGTTGGAAAGGGTAGTAGGATGGGGGAGGTTGTGGTTTAGTCTGCCATTGCTCGGATGTGAGGATTGATAACTTCTTTGTTATTTCTGATGGTCAGTTGATACTAGAAGTTGTTAGTGAAACAGTGTGTCCGTCTGGGCGTCTGTCTATCCGTCTGTCACCCACGAAAAATCTGAAGGACTCTGTTTTATTATTTATTGTATATTATTACCAATTTTGAAGACTTGAATACTTGAAATTAAAAACGTTCACACACATCAGTACATATTAAGCCCTGTTCACACTGGGCCCAAATCATTTGGTTTCAAACTGGTTTCACTGAGATCGCTTTGTTCAGACACACACTGAAGTCGTTCTGGTTCACTTTGAGACCACTTTCATCTTGACCACCTCAG
>JBCAUI010451505.1:0-13894 GCA_038406195.1 Haplosyllis anthogorgicola
TACAGTATCTGCTTCATCAGCAGTTTGATTGTTGTCTGTCTCCAGTATTGTCTCAATTTTGTTGTCTGTCTTTGGAATTGTTATTGAGCCAGCTAACAGAAATTCAGTATTTGGTAGTTGAGTCTGGTTTGGTGTGGCCTTTGTAGGTCTTTCTGAATACTTTAGTATTATTTTTGAATGGCTGTCAGTGATCTGGGTCAGTTCATTCTTTATTCTATCTACTTCCTGTCTGATGTCTTTTAGTTCTAGTTTGTGTAATTTTGGCATTTGAGCATGCCTCATGTGATTGTGTTAGGTTTTGAATGTCTCATCTGCACTTTAAATGTATTCTAGCAAAAGTGACAAGTAAATTTCTATATCAGTGATTTTTGCATCTTGATAATGTTACACAAATGGTGTATCAAAGTAATGAAAGTTTTGGACAGTACCTTATTGGTTATAGAGTCGATCTTCTTTTTATTTATGGTCCAAATGTTTCTGTAATGTTTAATGATAGAGAGAATCTCTGGGCCTAACTCAGTAGCACCAGTGAGAGGTCTATCATCCTTGATGCCATCTACATCATCAATGACTCTGAGAATTTGTTCATTAGTTAGATGGTCTGGGTTGTATCTGCTCCATCTCTCCTTAAGTATCCTCTTTCTGTAATTTTCCGCTGTCTTCTTCTCTTCTTCTTTCTCCCTTTCTTGTTTAGCTCTCTCTTGTAATCATCTGGCCAAATGTCTGTGAAGGGGGATCCATGCCCCAAAGCCTGATGTTGGGGTGTCACCATTGGTTGTGGTGTTTTGTGGAGGATAGAACCACTGTGTGCCTTTTACTGCATGTACGTTTTGATTTCTTGTAGTGCAGAAGGTGTTAATTTTATTAATAGTTTCCAAAGTTTTGACAAAAATGTCATGGTTGTCTTTACAATGTAGGGTTCTATGTAGGTCTGTTATGAAGTGTATTGTCTCATACACCTGCTTGATGCGAACCCATATTTTAAAGTATGTGTTGAGTCTGAATTGAGATTTATATGATTTTATCAGTATATCTACAGCTACTCCAGTGAGTGTCCAGTAAATGAGCCATTTAATCCAAATTGTGCTTATTAGAGTACAAGAGTATATATGAACTTTTGAATATCATCTCGGCTTATGCCAGTATATGAAATTTATGTGATATAAAGTTTATAATTCTTTTATAAATTTAGAAATATTGATTGACTAATCGTTGGTGAATGCCAGTGTCCAAAATTTGTTTTGTTTAAATTTAGTCCATATTCTATAATATTCTTCCGATCCTAAAACACTCTTGGGCTAGGACCTCCATGTAGTAAGTAGCTAAGCCTAGGTTGCATGTTACTGACTGTCTAGCCTGCTATGTACTGCTTAGTAAGTGTTACCTCTATGGTACCCTGGTCTCTAATGCCCTGTCTGTGTAAGTGCGGGTGGTATCTGGGGTGTTAGGGGCAGAGCTTACATGGGTAGCCTGTAATATCCCCAGCAATAATAACAAACCCAGATACAATGGAAAATATTGTCGTCCTGCCTGCATGGATGGTAGGCTATTTAGAATTCCTTTTTGTCAGAGACCCATTGTCAATATAAATGAAGAGCAGCCTTTGACCTACATTTTGACCGTTACCTCATATTCTGAAACTTTCTGAAAATTGTGTCAAAATTTAACTATTTTTCCTTTGCCGTGACCTTAATTTCACGAAATAAGCCTCACATTAAAATTAACCTAGATGTACTAGCAAACTAAATGGAAAATGCCGCTGAAAACGACAACTTCCCTAATACACAAGCAGCAAAATTTGAATTCATATGAATTTCATTTTTCCACACTCAAAAGAAACAAAAAAGATAATTTGTAAAACGTCAAATTTCATTATTAATTTTCAATTATCAGAGGAAAATGTATTACACCAGGACGTTTCTAAATTGGACATTTTCATCAGGCAATACTTCAAAAACACTGTTTGCGATGCTGTTTACTGGTTTTCTTAATTTACAATACAATAACATGATAATGGATAAAATACGAGGTGTTTAGAAATATATAAATTATTTTCAAATTTATATTGTATTTGTTGGATTATTATTACGTCATGATATGAACAAACAAATCTGTACATGTGATCATTGGATTACACAAAGAGACATTCCAGACAACATCGTAGTGACGTCAAAACGAAAAATTATTTTGTCAGCTTGTTTGTTTTGAAACAAAATTTGTCAACCCATTTTTCAACCAAAGCAAATAATTGTAATAATAATTGTAACAATAATTGTAACAATTTAAACTCTAAGTTTTGCAAGGACCTAGTTTTTGTCAAGTCCATTTGAAAAAGTAAATAAACAATTTGACAAGATAAAAATCTCGTTTTGACGTAACTGAAGAAATAGCTTTGTCAATTTTCGGTAAGATATTATCTTGCCGTTTTGTTTGCTTACCACGGTGTAATAAGTGAAAACACAGAAATATTAAATTGAAATAGGTTAAGACCCTTCATCCATGAAATTCTGCTAAAGAGAGATATGTAAATAATACCTAATATCTGATATCTACGTTACAAAACACCCAATATATTTGTCACTCAATGGGGATTTCGCACTAGAAGATACCGCCCTCTGTACTTGCTCCATAGGCCATCAATGGGGATTCTTGATTTGCGACAGATGTTAGGACCGCGCTCCTTCAAAAACAAATACGTTGGGTGTTCTCTATTGATTGGCTTTAGCTTTTGAAGTGATTCACATTTTATGAAAATATATCATTATATATCATTTACAGGACTTATTCAAGACAATTTTGACCAATTAGGGAAATCATGGCTAACAAAGGTCCTGACGGTAAACTCTTATTTTTGTCTGCCATCTATTATCGTTTCAATGTGAATTTGTGGCTATTATAAGAACAACATCAATTTATATTACGCTAATTTCCTGTTCTGTCTGCAGGTTAAAAGTCACAGTGATGTGAGATGCAAGTGTAGCCACACCCTAAGTTTGCCTGCTAATATTAGATGAAAAATATCCAATCATCACATCGCTAACAAATTTTCAATTGCAAGGAAGTTCTGTCACATCACCGACAAATACGCACAAATCTAAAGTGAAAATATATCTGGAATAAGTAGTTACAATTAAACTCAAATACAACAATAACATTGCCATCAGTAAATCTCAAAACAAATTTTAAATTGTCATTCATAGAAACGTAACAACTCAAATACTGTTTATAAATAACAAACCCACCCAGAAGCCTCTGGCTATTAAGGTGACAAGCTAACTATGATTTCTATTTTTTGTTTGATGTTGACTTGGTTTATTGTCATAACAATAGGATCCAGAATTGTGTTGACATGCATCAGGCTAACTATAATCCAGGCCATAACTGAAGGAGACAGATGGCGACCAAGTGTAAATGTTATATCTAAAGGCAACCAGCATATCAGATTAACAAAGGCTGTACTCATCAAGCCAAATAGTGCAGTAGAGGTTCTTTTCTTACCTTTGAATTTACCTTTATTAATTTCAAAGACAGTAGCCAGACATAGATAAGATATAAACACTAAGCATAGCACATGCAACACCAATCTGAAATATAAACTGTATTTTAGTACAGTATGCTCTTGATTAGGGTAATGTAAGTGCAAACAAAATGTGTTTGGGGAATATTGGTGACTAGACAGATAATATAATAAATGAAATATTACAACTGGTATAGCAGCTATGATGTATACATTTATGATTCTTTTCCAGATGAATGCCTTGACTCTACATCTTGATAGTATAGGATATTTCACAATGGAAAATCGAGCATAAGTGAGAAGTGTCATGAGAAGACTTGTAAGAATTATTGAATAAAGATTGATGAGGGACATGAAAAGGCATAAGGGATTTATCCTCAATTCATCTTCCATTTCAATTGCCATATTTTTGTAGATAATTACACTAAATAGTAAGAGTGCACTATAGATACTCATCAGTATGTCAGAAAAGATTATTGAAATAACTATGATATCATATGGCTTTCTTTTTAGTCCTAGTTTAAGTTTGAGGAACAAAACTATACCATTTAGCAATGTAGATAAAACAATTATTGGTGACACTAGAAATAAGACTGGTGTTTGAGATAATATGTTTTCACACTTTAGTGTAGAACCAAATGACCTTACAAGTTTGATAGATTGATATTTGTTTGCTATGCACTGTAGCTTCCTGTTATCTGTGTCTAACAGTATATGTACAGTCATGATAAATAATTTACTTTCTATACATGAGAGAGGATTTTGGAAAATCCGTAACAACTCTAAACTGATTAGTCCTTTAACCATTTCCTTTTTCATCAATGTTATTTTATTTTTTGAGATGTCCAGATATTTTAAATACTTCAGTTTTACATTATTAAAGTTTTGTATCATGTTATGTTGAAGATGTAAAGTTTGAATATTTTTAAAAAGGCTAAAACATGATATTTTAATGTCTCTGATTTGATTAAAACTAAAGTCTAAGATAGATAATTTGAGCAGAGGTTGCACTGCCTTGGTAACTCTTACACACAAACTTTTAATATCATTAAAACTGATATTCAAAATTGATAGTGAGTGAAACTCATATTGTCCAAGAATGAAACTATCAAAATCAATCAGAGTGTAGACCAGAGAAAGTGTAATAATAGTTGAGTTGTACTTGAACAATGTAATATCAACCTTGCTCAGACCCTGACACCATACTGCCTGTAATAAACATAAACAACCATCTGGACACTCTGCTACATCACAGTACAGTTCATCATCCATTTCAGGACACTGACAAACACCATCACATATACTGTTATAATGAATGCAAATTGCTGAATTTCTGCATTTTAACAAACTAGAACAAGATCGTGAAGCACACCCTGTTTCATCTTCACCATTTGGACAATCCCAAATTCCATTACAAACCTTCTGGTGGGGTATACAATATGACAGAGGGCACTTAAATGTACCAGAACAATGATAATTAGAGCAATGTTTTAAGTGTGCTTCATTTCTGCAGACTTTTAGATTTCCATAATTATCATGATCATAATAACATAAATTTAATAAATGAAAGCACCTAGGATGTCCAATGTAACAATGAAGCGTTGTATTATTTTTACATGTTTTGCCTTGTACAACCCCAAACAACATATTATAAAACATTTCCTCATCTGGTGGTATCTCATTGAAACTTGTAGGACAATCAGGGATAAGGTCATTTAGGTAATCTATTGGTATGCAGTTCATGTTAGTACACTCTGTAGTGATATTTCTAGATTCACAATTAAAATGTCTAAATGTATTAAGCTGTTTTTTGTCAGAAATTGTAGTATTTTTGATAACAGGAGTGCAGTTAGTGTTTAACGCTGAATTGTACAAAGGGGAGCAGACATTTTCAAGTATTTTACAAATTTTAGTCCCATTTGTGCCAGCAAAATTACACTCACAATTGATTTCATCCTCATTTTTATCACAATGAAGAATACCATCACAGACCTGAAAAACAATTAAGTGTTTTAACAAATATTCACAGATTCAACTGAAATTAACTACATGAAAGGAAGTTATGTTTTGTATGTTATATTATACATAATGTCCATAATACCTGGATAGCAGAAATATAAGAACCATCCTGGCAGGCAAAATAAGCTGTAGGATTCCACTTTGGCCCCCTAGCATTAAATGCTATGAACTGCATTTGGTTGTTTTGTTTACTACAGGATGCATTTCTATATCTCCAGCTTAATTCAACTCTTTCCAATACTATTGTTTGATAATGGTTTAATTTTAGGGTGTAGCATTCTTTGGTATCTAGTAAGTAAGAACCTAATAAATCAAAATAGCTGGACATAAGCAAAAACATATGTGGTGATTGTTGACTGAAAACAGAGAGTTTCTCAACTCCAAAAGTTTGGTTGGGTGTTGTTAAACATATGTTACCTATCAAAATCCAATTTGGATAACATGATATTTTATCTATGACAAAATGATTTGTAATAGATTTACCCTCTTCAGTGCTTGTTATATTCTCACAAATAGAAATGTTTGATAATGATCTGTTACAGGGGATGTTAATCCAGTCTAAATGTCTTGGGTCAATACCAACCATCATTGTACACCAAGTAGCATTAATACTGGGCTGCATGGGTGACAGATAGTCTTTCACAACAACCTGTAGTAAATTAACTGGATTTGGCATAAAATTGACAGTAGAATGAACAATTGGCAGAAAGTTTGTGACTGGTCTGTCCCACTTGTACTTCGCATTCTTGTATGGCACATATGTGTTCCACATCTGAATGGAAACTGGATGCTTATTTATCCATTTAATGGTGTCGTTCTCCTGAAATATATTGATCGGAAAAATTACTTTGTTGAATATAAATTTCAGAAATTGCCCCATGTGTACACAAACCAATTCCATCCCATCCCATTAAAAACATGAGCTTAGTATGAATTTATGTTGAAACTATTTTGGGAAGGGAGAGAACAAAACAGAGAACGCAAGCATCTCCCGCTGTGCATTTAGTGTACCATTGTTCCAAAATGATAGTAATTTTACCCTATGGATCCGCTGATTTAGAGACGTTGTTAGGTGAATATTATTTACTTTTACAGGGATGCTTTTCAGTCAAAGGCCACCACCTGCTTCGCAAATAGTCAAACATCAAACATTAAAACACGAAAAATAAACGGTTAACGTTTAACCCTCAGTTAAACTACACCTACAGATGACCTTAACCTTGTGAATTGGTAACAAAACTAGAAAATTTTAGATTAGGGAACAATAACTAAAAATTGAAAAATGACCTTCAAATGAAGTTGACCTTAACCTCATTTACTGTCATAAACATCATAATACGTGATACGTGGAAGATATTTGGAATTTGGAGATTTTTATTGCTTTGACCATGAACTAGACCTGTGATGTTAGTATTCAAACTTCAGCTTGACATTGTTAAGATGTACCTCCATACTCGAAATTGAAAAAAAGCATTCAAAAGTTATAGCCTGATCAGACAGACAGACAGGCAGGCAGGGAGACAGATAGACAGTGCGATTTACAGCTTACCTTTATTAACCCAATGTAAAGGGCATAGAGACTAAAATCCATTTTAAGTGCCATGAACCAGATCAGGTCTTTGAATACCTTCAGGTCCGTTTCAGACACGAATGTTGGCAGTTGTTTACCTAAACTTTTACAAAATATGTCAGCTTGGGTCCATGACTGGAATTTACCGATATGAACAGAAAATCTGTCAAATGTGAAAACTTTGAACTCTTCTGAGATGAAATAAGTTTCGTTAAGAGAAGGGTAAAATATCTTTTGTTGTAGAACTAGAACACATGGATGTAATGTGGTTTCATAACCAACTGTGATGACATGGTCAGTTATGCTGCCTAGAGTTCTTCTCTGAAAACTAAACTGGTTCGTCTGATATCTAGTTATGTATGAAATGTTAAATATAATGATCATTGCATGACGCGAAGTATGTCCTTTATCGGCTATTCCTACAATAATGTTTGAGTTGTTGCACATTCCAGCAGTTGTAACGTAGAAAATTGCATACTCATCAGAATTATAATTATAACGATCATCAAATGAAAATTTGTGCCATGCATTTGGTTCGTTCAAGGAAATAAACTGATTATTTAATACATTTAAAGAGTACTTATCAAACAGAATTATATCACAATCTCTTGGCCTCATGGCGAAGAGTCCCCAACTTTGACGCCAACTATGTTGTTGAAATGTTATGGAGTATAATTCTCGAATTTGACCTGATAAGTGTGTTGTCTTCTGATCATGCCCAGGGGCTGTGTAAGGTGAATTGGATGATGTGCGGTATTGTATTCCTGAGTAATGAGATATTAATTGTCTGTTTACAAATACGTGTTTATCAAAGCTGTAGATCTGCACCGTACCCATGCTGTACTTTTCCGCTGTATTTCTTAAAGAAGGCTTTCGAAACCCGGGACTTGTAAAATAAATCATAGACATATTGACACATTTATAATATTTGGAGTGATATATAATTGTACCACTGCATGAGGTATCTCTCTCTGCCATTGTGTATAATTGCAGAGAAATACAACGTTTGGATATAATCACTAGATCACACTGGAAAGTTTTACTAACAATTTCAAAACAGTTCAATTTCCAGTGATCTTGAAGCTGATAATTTAGTGACCTACACACATCAACAAAGACACCTTGACAATCTGTAAGTGAAGCATGAAATCCCCAGGATATGTTACTGTACTGAACGTATCTGTAAAAGATCACAACCAGACCATCTCCTGAACTTATTAAAGTTCTCACCAAATCTCTTCCTCCAATTTGGCTTCCAGATTCACATAGAAGGAGAACTTCAGGATGATGGTCATTGTACCATGTGGGATTATGTATATCTTTAACATCATACACTGAGACACCTCGAAACCTGCAATCTCCTCCTGAATTGCCTTCATATTGGAAGTTTATTATATTTAGCTGGACATACATTTGTTCGATTTTATTATTGGTATGCATTGCATAAATTGTTCTGAACACAGAAGTGTTTTGTTTAGGTATCTCTCCTGAAACTAAATCTCTTGGAATGTTTACATCATTGACCGTTGCAAATTTTGCTCCAAATTTAACTGAAAATGAACCATTTGCAAATATTTTGGATGTATATAATAAAATGCATTGAAAGGATAAGTTTTTATCATTGATACTGTTAGTTAAATTATCCAAGGCAACGCTTAATCTTGGTCCATTTAGTACATATAAGGATTGTAGTATGTCTAAGGTTAAAAAAATTCTTTCAAAATATAAGTTTAAATATTTACAAGTTTTAATATACAATGTCCAAATATTCTGATCCTCAATAGAAAAGAGGAATGTATCTTTGTTAGATACTTCTAAAATACTTTGAAAAACGGTTAAATGTGAACAAGAATGACACGTTTTGTCAACAAAATGTTCAATATAATTTTGAGTGTGTGTTGAAATAAAGTTTTTGCTCGTGAGCTGATAAAGAATTTGAAAAGTGATAAAGGATTTCTTAACCGATTTAATTTTCAACTTAATGAAGGAGCTACTTGTAAAATGTGAGCCTTCACTGATTATTCCACAAATAGCAAAATGTAAATGTTTGGCCGAGATAAGTACATTTTCTTCTAGGCAGTTCAGGGTAAAAAGTGATTTGAATCTGATCCAAGTTATGTTTACACCAAAATTATTAAAGACCTTCACATCACACAATTCTTCTTCTAGTATTTTCTGAAGAAAGCTTCCTTTACTTTTCCATGTCCACTTGTTTACCACTAAGTATCCTACTGTTTGTGTTGTTTGCATGCTGTACGTTACTTTGCTAACCTGGTCTGTTTTGTAGATATTTACATACCAACAAGAACAAAGTAAAATATGTTTTAAATAATCAATTTGATTAATTAATTTAAGCTGTTGCAAATCTGTACAATTTTGAGTAATATAGTTAACAACAATTTTCCACTGATTAACATTTTTAAAGTTTGCCCATTCTGCCCGAAATAATGTTTGCAGGAATGACATTTTCATACCAGAGGATAGTGGGATCACTAAACTGAATGTAAATATGAACAGGCATTTCATCATTGCAGCGCTAATTAGCATGTACGCTTTACCCGACCATAGTAACCTCAGAAATTGATTTCTTCTAGCAAACAAGGTAACAATTTGATACGCATGCAAAATAAGATTTCCTTTTTTCTGGTGCAATTTGCTTTGTGTGGAAGGTACGCGCTAAACTGAAACGGTCAGAACCAAAGTTTTCCACATTTGGAAAACAGAAATATAAGTTCCCATTAACCTTTATTGTGCTGAAACATGTTTCATATGGAGTACCCCATTCCAGTAATGCCAAAGATACCAAACATGACATATGTTTTATGTCCAAGTTTACAGGACCCAAATAAACCATTTTACAGAAATAAATCACAACCGTGTTACTTTTGAGACTTAGCATGTATGAAGTATATGAATCCAAATAATGTTGCTGGGAACATCTGCAATTCGTAACTGTGTTCACTCTTGCTGTCTGCATGAGTGAAGTACAACTGTACAACAGTTGTCTTTGGCGCTGCAAGGGTTAATGTATGGCTGATCTATGAACAAAGAACACTGAACTTCAAAATTTCTATCACGACTTTTTTTTTGTCTTCAATATTATTAATAGTCTGCATTCTAATCGCATACAAGAACGCAAGAGGCGAAGGTCTTCGAAGTTAATGAGAAACCTCAACTTCATTAGCTCAATCTATTGTTTAATAAGTTATGAGCAGGTTTTATAATTTTTTTTTTCAATTGACTTCAACGTATTTGTTAAATTTTTTGTGTATTCATGGACTTTTAATAAATTTAATTTTGAACATTTACATAGGATGAAATAGATTTCAGCCAAATATTTCGTGGACATTTCTTTTTTCAACAGCCGTTGGTTTCCAAAAAAGCACCCTCAGTGTGAGAATATTCTGAGAAATTCTGAGGCATTAACGCAATAATCACGAAAAAAATTTTACTGTGAAAATGTTCTTAAAATGTGAAACAAGTTAAAAAGAATTGTAGTTTTGTGCAAATATCAGATACATTTTATCACACTGCGGTTATGGCCACAGTTTTCTCAGCCAAGATGAGCAGGCTTACGTGAGAGGGATTCAGGAGCACCACCCAATCAGCTGTCTAAAATTTCTACCAATTTGGGAACGTTTGAATAATAAAGAATTCCATTGATGCGCCTAAAACATAGTGCCGAAATTCTCTTGTTCTAAAACTGATTTTAGTGCTCCGATGAACACCGTTGTCAAATTTAGGCTGACTTATTGTAAGATAACGAGTTAGCAATATTTTTATATATGTGTGACAGTGATCAGCCCTCCGAGTCCGACGCGGCTCCCGGCACCCTCCGGATTGTCCGATGCGCACTTTCTGGTGTGGTCGCCCTATCTGGTCAGGGTTCGGGTTCGGGTTTGGACCCACAAATTTATTTTTGGAAACAGGCCCTGGAGATGCCCCACACATGTGCAGTCTGCTGTGATATAGCTATATATCACTGTGGAACACCTTGCATCATAGCCATGATGTGGGACCCCACGTTATGGTTCGATGATGTCACGCATGAGTTGAATAAAACCAATTGGCTTTTCTAGTAAGTGCTCTTTTCAACCCTTAACTTCTTTGGAGTAAGGTCAAACACCATCAGCCTGACCTCAAACAGTTGCCCCATTCGGGATGTTTCAATCATATCCATGCAATCTTATTATTTTCTTCTGACAGCATGTCCCACATGGGACATGTTACCTAAGTTTGTTAGGTCTTAATTCAAGTTCAGTCATTTGACCAACCAGCCAATAACATCACCTGGTGTAAGGTGCAAAGCAGGACCACTGTACCTCTTGGTACCTGAACAGCAGTACAATTGCATAACATCACCAGCCTCAGTCATACGAGCTGCTTGGCCCACAAACAAAATTGAGGTTGTGAGGAGTTTGCTCCTGTGACAATTGGTGTCCCTGGGTGGGTCAGCACATACTGTGTCAGCAGAGGGAGCAGTCCAGGTTCATGGTCTGCCAGAGGACTGCCATAGACTGCAATCTATGCCACAAATGTGACCACCCAAACAGGGTGCAGTGGTGGTTATCTACCAATCATTCTGAATTATCTAACTGTGGGAACCCTGCAGGTGGCTAAGTCAGGCCCACAAAGACAATGTTTGTGGTGGAACAACCCAGCTCACATTAGTTCATTTTAATTCACCTAAGGCCTGAGCACCTCCATTAGACAAACCCAATGATCAGTAGCCACACAAGCAAGATGGACAAGGATGGGACACCTGTGGATGGACACATGGGAGATCATCCAACCAACAATGGGGAGGACACCACTGAAGCTACAGTAACTGAAGTCAAAGAAGAGAAACTCATAGAGTCACATGCAGAGGGAGTAGTCAAGAAGGAGGATCAAACTGGACCCTGAAACCTGCCTGATTGAGCTCCCAAAGAGAGATGTGGTCCCTGACCAGGATGACCAGAGGACTGTGCAGATGCCCACAGGTAAGCAGTTTGCCTGTCAGTGCTAGAATATGGTGGGGATGGGAACTATCATCCACTGTCCCCACACCTATGGAATGATTGGGTTGTGCTCGACCTGATACAGATTTAGGAACCCAATCTGGAAGAAGTGATGCTGTTAGATGGGACCCATGCCCTGTTGTTCTTTGGGCAATGGGTCTGGAATGAGGGGCTGTTGTGACATGGAGCAAAACAAGTCACAGTCCAGGTCAGTGTGACTGGATCAGCCACCAGATGGAACTTATTGCCATGGAGTTACCTGTGATGGCAGCAAGAAGAGCCACTGCCCATCAAATGGGTGAGGTCAGGGACCAAATCTGGAGATCAAAGTTGAACCAGCCATGGAGGTTGTCCAGGGGTCAGGAATAACATGAGGTTTGGCAACCTGACCTAAGTGCTAGGAACTTTCTTGGAAGAAGACATGTATTCCCCAAAGTAGCCAGCATTGCACATAGAGTTCATAACCGAATGTGACCTTGCTTCCAGAGGAAGATGCCGTATGTGGCTGAGGATGTTCAGGCTCCCCCACTTGATGTATGTGTGTGGGGTGAGATTCTCAGGATCTGATCTAAAATGTTCCTCACTGAGAGTGACCCCACTCTTGCTTGCTTTCTCCCCTCTGGTGATCATAGTTGAAATGCTATTGACTGTCTTGATGCTCTTGACTATGCCCATCGAGACCAAAGTGGCAAGGGTGGACTTGGGAAGCTGAGCCTGAAGGTGACCGTCTGTTTTGACATGATCCTCTTTGCTCTGAAGTGCTTTGCTAACCTGAGTCAAGTTCACCTCTTGGTTCTTTGGCATTACATCAGAGTCGACCACTGTGGCTCCAACCAAAGGAGGATGAACCGGAGTTGAGTCAAGCCAGCTGTAGGAGGTTGTGCAGCATCTTTCTGTGGCTGACTGTCTCCCTTCAAAGACTGAAAAGAAGAATGTACAAATGAAAGTCTGGGGGAGAAGATGAACCCTTATCCAGGGTCTACACCAAAATTGAGTAAAACCATGAACGAGCTCACTGACCCCAAAGTTGAATCTTACCCACACTCTGGTGCCCATTGGTGTAATGGACTTAATGAACTAACTAGGGTCAGAGTCAGAAGTTTGACAGATTGGCATGGAACCCAAATGAGGTTGTGGGCGAGTTACGCACCTGTTTGTGAGGAGGCTGTGACATCTTAGCTCTTCAAAAACTGCAGCTGGAATAACAGGCAAGCCCCCTACCATGTGGTAAAATGGAAATGAGGCACCACATGTGTGATATCCCCTAATTATGTAATCAAGGGTATAAAAGCCCCTGGATGCTGTCTGGGGCTCATTTTGAGCTCAGTTCTAACAGGCAGCATCATGGAAGACCCTTTTCTGTAAGTAGAACCTGAACAGATGCCCACCATGAGTTGCATGGATCAAGAGGTGAACATGAACCTGACGCAGGCAGAGTTGGGGTTACTTAATCGAAGTCAATTTTGCTGACTACTAAGGTACTGAGTGTGTTGTTGAACTGACCATGACCCATGACTCTGACTAAGCTTAATTTATGTGGATTCTTTTCAGTTTCCTACTAATTCAGAGAGCATGGGGCCCAAAGACAACCCACACCCAACTGGCAAAAGAAGGTACCCATGGAAGATGTGAGTTGACTGGTCATGTGTGTGAAGAAATAGCTTGTATGGTAGTCAAACATGCCCTTCGATGCCAAGATGAAGCCAACCAGTGCATATTACATCTGGACTTGTTGCGGTATGTGGAAAATCAGTGTTCGTATGATTACACCCATGGACAGACTCTAAA
>JBCAUI010451616.1:0-13892 GCA_038406195.1 Haplosyllis anthogorgicola
CCCCCCCCCCCAACGGCCCAAATTTTCTTCGTTTTCATGCACTTTTTGCTCAATTTTGGGCGAAAATAGGGTTGGCGTCCGCCGGGCGCCCCCCCCCAACAGGAAATCCTGGATCCGCCCCTGTATAGGCTTCAAACTGGCTTTACATTTTCTTTGAACAAATGTTTCTTTTGTATCTTAAAACAATTATAAATGTGACCCAAAATTTCTCCAATCTCCACTGATGTAATGTGGTGATGTCAAGATAACCTAACTGTATGTATGGAAAACAGAACATGTTTTGGCAACAGCTGAACAATTTTCACTTGCCACTATTTTGCCACTAATAATTATAATTTAAATGTTACAGCAGCAAAACAGTATCTGCATGCAACCTGCATTAATGTACACACATTCTGACTGAGGCATAGAAAGAGTTCACAGATGATGAAAATGCAAACCCTCCATAACTGATGCTATTGCATAGTTTTTCTTCACTAACTTGAAAATATCACAATATGCTATAAATCCTTATAATCTACAGAATCCTTGTCTCCTTCTGAAACATAGGCCAAATATGTTGTTGAAGGATAGTTTGATTTATGCGTCGATTTTGAAGGATTTTAATTTTCTTCATGCTCACCGAGCTATTGACGTCTCACCCCTGATATTTATACAAGTATTTATGGTTATCAGAACGCCCTCTAGATGTATCTACAGCAGCACTAATTGGCTAGGACCCCGGAGCACAGAGGTGCTGACGCCCCTCGCCACGACGGAAATAACGTTACGTCTCATCCTGATGTAACCATCATATAATGTAAATTCATTTCCTGCTTCTAATCAAACAATCCTACTGTGCAGCATGTCATGCAAAGATTACTGTCGGCATCCCTTTTTTTCGAAATTATTTGGCTTGAATAATTATGGAAATATATCTAATTAATTAGTCTAGTTAGTATGTTAATTGATTTTATCATTAATATGAAAATAACTAATACTAATGTCTAAAAGGACTTCAGTCATCAAATTGTAAACGTAAAGAACTTAACCGGAAACAAAAAATTCTACGCTCTCTTATTATTCAAAAAGATTTGGCTTAATTTAGTTTGGAATATTGAAATAGTACTTGCATGCCTAATCTTAAATACTTAATTTTCATTAACAGGAAAAGTGGCAAGTTTGGCAAATAATGCAAATTTGTCTATTTTTTCACTCAAAAGTAAATTCGAAAAAAACTTTATTGTCGCCCACCTTATCGCATACATTCTGAAGTAATTTGTCACAAATGTTATCCTATTATCTATGGAGTGCGTTCTGCCCATCTCTTTAACTATATATTATCGCCCACTTGATTGGCATAAGTCCAGGATGAAGTAAATTACTTAATTTCCTGATACTAATCGAAAATTGTATATTTTCCAGAATTTTGATCTTTTGCTCTCATCTTTGGGACATAACAGTTTTCGTTTCATCAACTCTCTTGTTACATAAGTCTTGTAAGGAAGGTTCTTCCAAATTAAAATTCACTTAACTAATTCCCCAAATTTACCTTATTCACCTTATTTGACAAATTCTTGAGACAGTTTAATTAATATAGGGTATGTCTACCCATCGTTCTACAATTGCAATTAGAAAAATGGTATTGCCCTTGTATCAGGAGCTGCAATGATTTTGGTTAAACATACTGATATCAGTATACTATACCTACCAAATTTGGCATCACTGTCACACCATAAATGGTTAACACATCAAAAATAGTACTGCCATAGCTTTTACCTGATTTGGTGAATTAGGTGAATTAGCTGGACATTGAATTTGGAAAAACCTCCAAGGTTTCTCTTCAGCTCTTGAAATTTCTGTCCATTCGGGAATGATCATACTGTGGCAAGTCATGAAATTACTATCAAAATATCAAAAGTTTAGCGGCCCGCAACAATTGAATTGAATGACCTCAGTATAAAATTCAAATGTTGCAGGACGCTTAACTGTTAGTAATTTCATGATCTGAAGTTTAATTATTCTAAAACTGTAAGCACTATCATACTTTGCTTAAGTAAAAATATCACACTGATATTATTTATGATCATTTCTCGTGGCAGCTTTTGAAATGGAAACTTTTGAGAAGAATGAGAATTTTGCCCCGTGCTTTTGGTTTCCGCCACAGCCTAGGATGAAATACGGATGTCACTGGTATTAGTTGAAACTCTTTTATATCTCTCATTGGAACAGGGCGCAAGACCATATTTTGTAAAATCAAGGTTAGCATAAGTTTGGTGTTCAGAAATGTTAACAGGCAATCTTTTAAGAGAATAGATTCCAGATATTATTGTGCTACCAGTCTATTTAAAATAGCTACCGACATTAGTTGACATTATTTTAACCTTGAATGTAGTAATGGAATTAGTGTGAACCTTGAGGTGATAGTGACAATAGCGCATCAAAAGCACAGCGAGAAATTCTTGCGTTCTCTCCTTTGTTCTCCTCGTCTCCAAAATGATACTATTTCTGTGTACTGTTACTGTAACATAGTGATGTACAGCAGGTTTCCCCGCAAGTTAGCCTTGGCAAGGTGTAGGCATTGCAATTCAGATTGTATGTTAGGAACCCAGTCATTTTGCTGTCACAAAGTATAAGTCCATCACATTATCACACACTTCCATAAAAAACTAATGGACATAAGTTCATCGACATTCCTTAAATTGGTGGGTGCAGCACCTGAGGGCCTTAAATCCACTGTGTATTTTTGTATTCTGATGGGTGTCAATCTCATATGACGCAAGAGCCTTATGCAAATCGATACTCAATAAATTAATTTGAATGTCTTCTTATCCTTATTTTCAGAAACTATGACTTTACGTTACTTTGCAAATAGGTCTTACAATGCGACAGGGAATCATCTTGCGGCATAGTGAATTTTGAAAAGGCTCATGCATCATTAAGAATTTGACATCTTTCACCCTGCTATGGCTCTAATGTGTAAATATGTGGTAGAGAAGAACTAAGTAGATAAGTGTAGAGTGAATCTGGTTACTTGAGTCAACTGCGCGAGAAATGCGATTCAGTGAAAGCTGATTAACCGTCTCAGAACAGAGTCAGTGTGTCTCTTGCAGATATAAGTTATGATGAAATCCCTTCAGTGCGACATCCATATTGTTGTTAAAGGCAGGCGTAGTTCCAGACGTGACCTTTGGGATCACTGCACGCAAGAAAGGATGCAGGCGTGAGATCCACCCTGACTTTGAAAACCGACGGGGAAGATCACATGAAGTCCAAAATCAGTGGTCCCACAAATGGACCCTGGTCCAAAAAAATTTGATGCAATTTATATCGATTTGAAAACGTTCTGAACAAAAGAGGAAACAAACCAATTCCACGCTGTGCTTTTGGTTGATGTTGTTCCAATCTGATTTCATTGTTTGTTTTGATTGTTATTTTTGTGTTACATCGGATATGTTATATTTAATACCATGTTACATGTTCAAGATGTTCTCTTAACCATCGTTGATATGTCAATATTTTGTCAATATTCGAAAGCGTACTGTTATTCTAAACTTGACAATTGTGCTTAATGTTTCACATACTTGAAACCTAGAATACCGTGTAGCCAAAGTTCCATGCAACAATCTAATGGCCATTTGGTTCATTTGAATAATAAATCAGACAATTCCGTTTCAGGATCAGGTGTCTGTATTTTACAGTAGTAACTTAGGTCATTTACTAGAACATGAATCTGTAAAAGTAAATATATACGGGTTAATTGTAGGTCAATGCATCAGTGATTAGGTCGCTAAAGAGGACACAGCACTATCTTACTTTAATGACCAGATAATTTAAGTACATGGGTCTATAAATACCTTTGAAACATTTAACGTTGCTGTCACAAATGGCCTTTTTAGTTAAAAACCGTTTCAATGTGTCGACACGGTGTTCCAACATTGCCCCCTATTAGTTGTGTAGTAGATTTCAATTTTTCTGTTTTCCGCCCTATGATAAGCAACGATAAACAACAATATGCCTAGATTGGACATTGCCTATTTCCATCACACAAAATTTTCTTTATGTGAGAGCATTTGCTTTCATATTATATTATTTGCATGGTAGTACACAGTTTTAACATGCATGCAGATATCAAAATGTCTCAGCATGAAATCCACAGTACTCAAAATAGTTATCCGCCCAGTGCTTCAAAGCCTTTTCTGCAACTTATTGTCACTTATCGTCGGGCGGAAAACAGAAAAATTGAGATCTGCCCCACAACCCTTGATAAAGTATTGAAGAACATTTTAAAATATGAAAACCTCAATGCCATCATTTCAATTTCTCATTTAAAATGTTTCTTATTACATCTATGGATTACTTTCTAAAAACCAGAATCTCATGTTGTGCCTTTATCAATAACACAATATTGGAATCCATTTTTTCTAAAACGTTAAAAAAATTTATAGAAGTTCAAAAGCTGCTCTGCCTAACTTTTATGTTTATCACAATCCAGATCATGAAATCACTTACTTCTATTTTTACCCGATGAACGACATAACGGGCACCAGGTGGGCGGGCGGGAAAATGGCGCGCGAGACGGGCCAGATGGAGCTGGGGAGAGCTGGGCTTTGCCCAGTGGGAGGCCTAGTTACTATTAAAAGTCAAGCGCCCAGCAAAAATTGAATTAAATGAGCTGAGCATGAAACTCAATTACTGCAGAACGCTAGACTTTTAACGGTAATTTCATGATTTGACACAATGCAGAATTCGTTAGTTTTCAATCATTCTAAGGTTGTTCACCATTATTCACATGTATCTCGGCCACTGGACACATGTTTGACATAGTGTTGCTAGACTAAGTAGCTGTTGACAGATCTTAGTATACTTAGTTCTCGTATTGAGATCCAGTGCGACGTTTGAGTGATCAATGTTCAACCTAAAGATCGGAAACCAGTATCAATCACAGAATGTAGAAAAGGTAAAATAAGGAGGTATTAATCTGTGAACTCAGCTCCTGAAATTCCTGTCACTTTGGAACCGTACAGAACAGAACAGAAAACAAATGAATTTTAAGCCGTGCATTCGTCGTGCTATTGTTCCAAAATTGATAGAAATTTAACCCTTTGATTTAGATTTGGAACTCAACTGTTACTGAATGTTGAAGTTATGTACATAAAAACACATAATTCATCATGGTGAAATAAATTTCCTAACTCACAGTGACTTTAAATGTACTAATAAGAAAGAAAAATTCAAATTCCTAATTTTATTTTATAGTTTCACTAAACTTATGGCTTTTAAATCTGATTACATTTTGTCTCAATTCCACGCTGCAGCTTTCACACAGAGCATGGTTCATATTTTTTCCCAAGATGAAAACTTGGGAAAAATGTACAATGTGTTCTCTACTGACCATTACACAGAAATTATATCATTTTGGAAACGAAGAGAACAAAGGAGAGAACGAAAGAATTTCACGCTGTGCTTTTGATGCGCTATTGTTAAACTTCTGATACGAATTCCGTGTACTGATTGTTGTATTGGCATGTCCATGTGTGTGCTGACATCTTACAGCGGCTACTAACAATTTGCACTACACTGAGTGTTTGTTGTGATCACCAGTGCTGAGATGTGATTGATCAATGGTTACAAGGTCAATTGGTTCCAAATATCCGCACTGAATCACTCACATGCGATAAAGTACACTAGATCAATGTTAACTCTGTTACTTTAATGCATCTGTGTTAAATTACTCTTGGCCTTTCACGCACGCTTTTTTTAACCGAATAGTCCTGAATTAAGTTCTGAGATTGAAAAGTACATTGAGGTTGCAATTTTTTCAGTGTTTCTCATCAGAGCAGTCATTTTTGTCCATTGAATGCAATTCGACTAGACTATGGGATCTTCAGCCAGTAAAACAGATATCAATTCTCTAAAATGACTGCACATAATGACGTCGTAAAATGAAAAGGTATTGCAGCTAAAGATAGTGTTGTTAGTTTTTTTCAATTTCAATTTATTTTTACTAAAAAGTTATACATTTGATAGACAAGATTTCTGAGAATTCCCTTGAGCTTCTCAGGGAGTTAGTACTAGTGATTTCATTAATTTGAAATGAACAGTTTAACCTCCATTTCGGAAGAAACAGCTGTTTTACAAACAGGACAAAATAATTGGGCCCCCCCCCAACGAGACCGGGCACCACCTCCTACAGGAAATCCTGAATCCGCCACTGCACCCTCTATGCTTGTTCCATTGGGCATTAATGGTAATCCTCGATATTGCGATAACATTAGGACCGCGCTCCTTAAAAACAAATATATTGGGTGTTCTCTGTTGAAACGTGTCTTTTGAATCCACTATGTTTCTGCTGAGCAACTTAACCCAGACTCAGTAAGGCAACGTAAAGCTTTACCTCCTTGATACCCAGGAGACTGATTTTCCCACATACCAGATCATCTCCTGAAATTCCTATCATTTTGGAAACGAACGGAACAAAGGTTCCAAAATCGGAGGGTGAAATGTTTATCATTTTGTGTTAATGGGCTAGGAGATCTTTGTGTGTGCCACCTAGTGTATCTAATTTCTTGCATAATCTAATGTAATATGGTAGCTCCATCTGTAAGTTCTCCAGCGTTTCACCCATACATTATGTAGGGATAATTACAATGTACCCGTAAACAGAAAATGATAACATTTTCAGGAGTCGTGTAGGAATTTCACCCTCTGCGCATTGTACAAATGATTATTACCTGGACATTCATTCCTCACTATGTTATGAATCGGGTTATGTTTTCTGTCTTAAAAAATATGGCAGTGCAATATCATCTATTCAGTAGACCAGTCAAATTCAAACTCTCATTTCAGCTTCAATTTTGAATAAAACGAGCAATATTGAAAACCAAAATTAATGGCTGGGCATACTCTTCAATTGATTACATTTAGTATAATTCTACAGTGAACTCTTTATTTTATACGACTCAAAAACATGCTGCAAGACGGCAAATTCTACCGCATTGATCATATTCTAATGTTCAGCAAACATACCCTGATGACTATTTTTCTGGTTACTTTCTTGGAAATTAACTGCGTTAAGAAGAGATCTGTGTATCTTGTATCCGGCATATTGAAAGTGCAGCAGCTGCTTGTAACCGTCTACTTCCTCCTGTCCTGTTAGTGTCAGCATATTGCACTGTATGAAACTGAGGATACGAACTCAGAGACGGAAATGACTGAGCAATGTCCGGTAATTATACAACACGTGTAAATCTGCTACGTTGTACCAGTCCTGATCAAGCGCCAGCTCAACAACGCGCCTCGTTCTCCGTCCAGCGACGGATCACATAGTCGTACGCTGCTAAACAAACATCCACCATTACTGTTACTGTTACTGTATTGTAAGTTTTATTTTTAGCTCCCTGACTTAAATTCAAACTTCATTTAAGGCATACAGCTCAGACAAGGGGTCGTGATTCCCCTGGAATGAGAACTAGGTGCGTAGCTGGTCCATTAGCGTAATTGAGTCTGTTACAATGTGTTAATGGAGAGAAATACCAAGTCATCATAGAATGGAAAAGGAAACGTTCAGAGGGCTAAGTGGTTTTCATTTTGTGTTTATGAAAAATGCCGGATTCCCCTTGTGCGTCTATGCCATCTATTTAAATATTTCGCCATTTCTAAACATTAATACAGTGCATGCTATGTCTCCATCTACTGTAATCCAATGAAATATTACCCCTCTTCCGCGCAACAGAAAATTATCACAATTTAGCCAGCTGTATTTATGTCTCATCATTTTGGAAACAATTGAAATTCATCTGTAAGAAAGACACAACATTTTGGAGACTTACGCAAAAACGCCAGGGGAAATTTTTCATGTCTATGCCATCTGTTTATTTTTTTTTCAACATTAATTAAAGTTTAATTCAATTTATGCAAAGTACGCAGACAGATATCTTTAACGAGATTACTCGTTTCCGCGCAAATATGATAATAATTCAGAAGCTGATAATTCTACCGTTTCATAAAATTAATGTAAATTAATTTCCGGGTATTTGCCAGATGTAAGTCAATTATGCATTGCTATATTTTCTGCTTGGGTTGTTTTATTGCCTAGTTTTTACAAGGTAGGCACTAGGAAACAATGCTGTTCATGCATCCTGGAAATATTTTACTGGATTTAAGCATCAGGGTGGTTTTTCACGAATGTATTTTTTTAGACTTATGGGAGGACTTAGTCAACAAAATGGCTGTTTCTGAGCATAACTTGTACCAAACATAACGATGGATTTCAAAAAGGGAAATATAAATTTTTAAGACTTAGAGGAGGCAAGTGGCTCCCATAAACATTAAAATAGTTATGTTGGGTAGACTCACTTAACTTGGGCTTATCCAGTTAAACTGAGAAAAAAACAATTTAGACTAAACTGGCCTCATGTACAAATGCTATAAAAACCTTTGTGAAATCGGATTTATGTTGGACGAATAGTTATGTAAAACATAAGTAACAAAAATTCCACAAGTCATTTACCTTCGCGAAAGACTGCCCAGAGACAGTACTTGCCTCAAAACTGTTACTAATTTCCAAAATATTCAAGATTCTAGTTGCACTGTAATGTGAAGGACTGAGTTACTAATGTCGAGGTATTCAATCCGAGGACATGTCTCGTCTGGAGAGGAAATCCGTTCAGTCAATCCGGTTTGATGTTCCGGATTCTACAACCAAAAAATCTAATATTATCCGTAACACGCTAAAAAAAAGTAATGACACGTGTAGAACATTTCTTGCAAGCCGCAGAGATTGAGATGGTCTTCATTTTGTATTTATTCAAAAAGCTGAATTAAAGTTTCCTGTCTATGGCGGGCGGAATAGCTCAATTGGTTAACGCGTTTGACTTAGTCACATATCGCTGAGCATCTCACCACTGCATTGGTGGTTCAAATCCTGCCTGATGCATGTGAGAGGAGCCCAGTCATCCATGCCATGTACACACTTATATAGTGCACACCTCTAATGGTGGAAAAGGCAGGTGTAGCACCAGACATGACGTTTATTTGACTTAAATAATTGGAAAATTAGGGCGGATGAAATAGCTCAGTTGGTAAGCGCGTTTGACTTAGCCACACATCACTCAGCATCTCACCACTGCATCAGGAGTTCTAATCCCGGCTTGTGCAGGTGTTGCACGAGATGTCACCCTCAGGATCACCACACGCAAGCAAGTAAGAGTGCAGGTGAGAGATTCACCCTGGTTTTAAAACCCACGGGAACGGTCACACGAAGTCCAAAACAGGGGAAATCAGTGACCCCACAAATGGACCCTGGTCCCTAAAAAAATAAATAAATAAAACATATGGAAAATTGATTGTTTCCACCAGTTATACATTGTAAAGAACAGTTTCCTTACTAGGATCATACAGACAGAAATTACATTTATTACCACGTTATAACATCGTATTAACCGGTTACTTTAGGAGGAGACAGTTTATATGTAGCTCACAATGTTTGCGTACCTCTCCATATCAAGTGCGGCCCTTAATATCGCTCACTGTTACACGAGATATGACTCTTACTGTAAGAGGCATTACCTCCTTCTATTCGGGTGTAACTGCGTTTATTACAGATATATGAACGTATGCTAGACGTGTATTTTCTCGTGTGTGCGTCATTAATACTTAATATTACTCCTATTTATATCCTGAGTTTATCGCTCCTAATGAAATGTTACAACAGTCTGTGTGAGGTCAAGTTACATTTGTTGGAGAAGAAGTCACCAAATTCCAGTGTAAAAGCCTTGCCACAGCAGCTCCTGAAATTGAAATCTATGCTGTGTCCTTCACTCGAACAAAAGAACCTATAGACAAATTGCCCATTAACGCTGATTGGCTGATTGATTTAGATCTAGGTCAAAGGTCAATTGGAGGTCCATAGACATAACATGGACAATTTCATGGGCCAATTTCAGCTCCTTAATTTGTTTATTTGCTCACAAAAATCACTGATAATTGTAGAAAGAGGTCCAAACTGTTGAATCATGTGTCAATATAACTAATTGTTTTTATGATGTACACAGAATTGAAGTTGAAAGTTAGCACTAATTTGCCACCCAACAGCCTCAAAATTGGCACTTGCCTCCGAGTGACCTCTGACCCAATTAATTTGCATAAACTGGCAATTCGTGTATTGTTCCCAAAAAAGGTGCAAACGGCCATTTCCGCCTCTGCGAGTGTTAACGTTAGCGTTTGCTCTAGCGTCAGCTTTAAATATTACTAAGCACACCCAGCGCAAAAACTAGTTTTAAACCACATTAGATTACCAATCATTTTTCAAAGCCAAATCAAACGCTAAATAGGCGTTGTATTGCTGGAGTGGTCTTCATAGCCGACAATGTCACCATATATTTTTTTAATTAAGTTAAACATTTAGACTCCGAGGTGAATCAGTAGTCGAAGGTAAGTGACGGGTCTAAAATAGTCATCATTCATTGACTAGGTGAATTTTTTGATGTTTTTTCTTATGAAAATGCTTCACACTCAAAGTGACGTAAAACGTGTAGCTAATCCTCGCTAGTAACTGTCGTTAGAGTTATTATGTAACCGTCGTTATTATGTCATAACTCTTCCCTTTATATCCTGTTTTTATTGCTCCTAATCAAGAGTACAAGCCAAAGATTGTGTGATAAATTATGACATGGAGAGTTATTTTTGATTTAGAATGGCAATTTGTGTTTTCATTGCATGTAGAAGAGTGCACACTGGGTTATTGGTCTGAACGAATAACTGTTATGATTAGCGGGGTGAGTCACCCAAATCCAAAAGAGAGGGTACCAGTGGCCTCAAAAAGTGGACTTGGTCCACAAAGGTGATAAAAAAGTGATAAAAATACTGGCTTTGACATTGAAATATTTTCGAGTCTTACAAAGGTACACTGACGCACACGGATTAACAAATAGTAAACAGAAGTCTATCGGTCAAGCAGATTTAGTCAAGCGGAAAATGAGATCAGAGATCAGAGATCTTGATCAGAGAGTTAATAAAATGAAGCCGCAAAATGCGGTTTTATTTCTTTGATGTTTATTAGGTCAGTTTTGTGGCTTTAGGATCAAACAGTTAACGACTAAATCGAAAGGTCACGGCAAGGTGAAATCATTTGACAAATATCTGAATGTAGATTCGACCTTGGTATACCTCAGTTTTCGGTTACTTAGGGTTTGAATTTTGCTGTTTAATTATCATCCAGGAACTCAGTCTTAAGCAAATCATAAAATTGCTACAACTTTTCATCGTCCCGCAACAGTTTGATTTCCTGCCAGGCAATTAAGGCAAGGAATATCTCAGCGTGGAACTCTATTGGCATAAAATTGATGGGCATTTCATGATCTGATGAGGGATCATATGCTATTGATGTGATCCACATAGGGTTGCACATTCCTGACTTTCCACATAGTTCTGGTACCAATTTACATCTTGGTCTGGTATGGCTGTCATTTAAAACTCTGCTACATGTCTCTGCATAGTCCTAGAATTAAACCTAGGCCACATAGCATCCCTTCCTTGTCTAACTGCTAACTTCTTAGTCTAACGTTGTTCTCAACCTTTGTAAAAAAAAAATTCTGAGTGTATGTGTTTTGTCACAAAGATGAATCGATCGTTTCAGTACTATTTTACTATTTTATCTCCCGTGTTTGTTTCCATTCTAAAGGGTAGATTTTCTTATTTTTCTCACTCTGAAATAAAATGCACCAGATGTGAGACAATGGTCACAGGAATAAAAATGTTCATTTTTGACAGTTGCCTGTCAATATCAAATGTTCTACTATTTGTGAGCAATATGCAAGGTCAAGGTCAAAATATAGGTCAAGGTCATTTCAA
Organism: Haplosyllis anthogorgicola; assembly: GCA_038406195.1. Classification (NCBI taxonomy): domain Eukaryota; kingdom Metazoa; phylum Annelida; class Polychaeta; order Phyllodocida; family Syllidae; genus Haplosyllis; species Haplosyllis anthogorgicola. Next base: position 11,833 of record JBCAUI010451616.1, read on the forward strand.
GGTCAAGGTCATTTGTAGGTCAATTTAATATTTTTTTATGAATTCTTCAATGTTTTAATTTTTATGGCATTTATGGCATTTTTTTATGACTATTTGCGAAGCGGGTGGTTCGGCCTTCGATTGAAAGGCATTCTTGTTGTAGTCTACGCACAGAACAGTGTGGCAAAGATACCAAGGAAACAAAAGAATGTTTCACTATGTAAAGAATGTTATATTGAATGAAATGTACAAGGTTGGTTTTATTGTGTGTTATTCTATTTTGCTACTGTTTGTCCCCATAATTTGTCGAGACCAAGTGTTGCAACATATCCAAAATAGTAATTTAGAACAACTAATATTATTACTTTCGAGGTTAAATGATTACCTGGAGAGTAACTGCTACCTTCACACACAAAGCAATGCTTTTTGCTATGACCCAGAAATCAAATGACGTCTCTAGTGACGTCATAATGTGCATGCCTTTGGCAAGTGGCCAAGTGTCAGGATTGCGTCAAAATTGCTCAAACTCATCACTTCGCTGCCTATTGCTCGGGTAGCAATTACTGTTCCTGCGTGTTGTTTTAAAATACAACTAGAAAAAAAACTTTTCAAAACACCTTCCCAAACCATGTACGCAAATTTCCTGATGCAACAGCACAAAAATATGTGCTTGGTAATTTTGTACGACTATTTCTGAGGTAAACAAGCCAATTGACCCTGAAACTCGTCCAGCCCAATTATGACTTCTAAAGCTTTCCATCTCTGATGCAGCTGCCGTAACCTGTCCGGCTTATTACCGGCCCTTGATTCCTGACACCTTACGTCACTGGTCGCGTTCTGTAAGTCTGACCTCCATAGGGGACATTTACAGAATTCTCCCGGATTGATGCGTCTTCTATTTAGAATATTTCGACTTTTGAGAGATTATTTTGTTGAATTTCAGAGAGATGTCAGTTATTTTTACGACCTTATTTGAGAACAACACCTAAGTTTACAGATCAGTGCTCAACATAGCACCCAATATTTAAATTCAGCAATAAGGATGAAAAGCGTTAGCCCTAAAAGTGCTTTGCATTGCACTGCACTTGCATGATTTCAGTTGTGTTGTGCTCTGGTCATATATTGATTCCCACCAGTGTGTTTATATTTTCGTTCAGTTTCAGTGCACTGAGGTGACTAAACCACTAACAGCATGTGTCATCACCTCCCAGGTGGTATGGGTAATTGAAGGCAGCACGAATATGTAATTTTCACGTTCATGGGACTATTTTATCGGGCCACTGGTACCCTCTGATTCGACTTGAGGTGACTCAGTCAGGGGGTTTCAATAGCAGGGTGGATCTGTCACTTCCATGCTTACTCATGTGCATGCTATGATCCTCGGGGTCACTTTTGATTTTAAACCTGTTTTCTCTTGAACAGTAGAGAACCTAGTATGTGGGTTTTAGCAAACCGCCAGCCACACATCTCAAGCATTGTTGAACATACTAGATGGAACCCGTGCTCTGCACGGGGAAACATACTCCCATAAAGTTCATACCCCCCCAAACAAATGTAAAGTCATAAAGTTCCCAAACCCCCTAAAACAAATGCCCACTCAAAGAGTTCCCAACTCGTAAAACATGGGGGCGCGGGGTCAGTCTGCAAGACATAAATTATGTTGTTGGGGTTGCATCCTATGATCCTTTGCCGGCCAGCAACATGACACATTTTGGGTCTTCTATTTGTTATTACATTGAATATTGAATATTGATATTGAATCAACAATTCAGTGTCAAACGTTATGGCAACTAGTGTCAAGGTTGAAACAGATAACAGTCCTGTCAGCAATTTGTTGTTTATTGTGACAAGGTAACTTTACAGGAAATAATTTCCTGTTGAACCAGACATGTCCAACTTCCTGACTCATCCAGCTCCAGACTGTGAAAGACGTTGACATGCATTTTGATACGAGTCTTTAAATAGACATAATCCCTAGGAGATAGTGACACCTTCTGATTCCTATAGATGATTTTACCTCATTGCACTCAGGTATCACAGTTTGTTGTACTGTGCAATGATGCATGCAGAAAATAACAGCA
>JBCAUI010451727.1:0-13891 GCA_038406195.1 Haplosyllis anthogorgicola
GGGGGGGTGTGCGGGGGGTCCATACGCCCAGTTTTGAATCAATAGCAAAACCTCCTTGCCGTCTACAGAAGTCTATCGACGCTTCACGTGATAGACTAACAAGCCGACAAGATGATATCTTGTTTTGACGTGACCAAGCTATTAAGGGGAGTACACTGGACTTGGATAGTTGAAGGGTGTTCAGTATGGTCATTGTTTAGTTCCTTGATTTTCTATGATGTGTCGTGACAAGTTAGTTTTCAACTTCAAGATGAAAGAAGGAGATCTGTGTTCCGTGGGTGGTAATGCAATTACAATACAGACCTTGTACATTTAGGGAATACGTCTAATTATGGTAAAATCGTTTGTACAGAAGTGATTTTGGTGCCTCCAGTTTGATGACATTTTCATGGATGAGTGTGACTCAGTTTCTTTATTTTGTCAAATAATTGCAAACTTGAGTGTTCATCTCAATTTGGGACTTTTCTGTTGTAGAATTTTCCTTTTTGGCTCATATCGCCAAAGAACATCTACAGTCATGAATTGTCCGTCGTCCATCGTTGTTGTTGTTGTTGTTGTTGTCATTGTCATCATTGTTGGTGTTGTCTGTGCACACTCACCCTGAGCACACTATTAATCATAGAGACTTCATATCTTACACACATATATATGCACCGTTGTCCCATTTCAAAGCCTAGCAAAAATTATGATGCTGTGAACTTTTATTTGCAAATTGGCAGCCATATTTATTTACCCCCAGACATACAGTTAATGACACAGACATCATATTTGGCAGGCTTATGCATCTGCATACCCTTTTTGTATCAAGTAGAACTTATATTGTTGCCATATATATTTCCAGTTTGGCAGCCATATTTGTGATTTTGCATAGATCTCATCGGAAGATTAGATCTGACACACTTTATATTTTATCCATGTGATATTGTGACCTATATTGTCTTAATTTTTTGAAAATGCCAAATGAGCTCAGGTCCATCTAGACCTATTTTTAGTATGGGATGATCATGTGCACATGTTGGTTTCGTAAAGTTTGGAAAGGTTCATTCAAGTGCTATGCTCAAAATATATGTAAAAAGTAGCATAATAGATGTTTAATGAAATATAATTTTAGCTTAAAATTTGCATTTGATCAAAAATGCAGGAATATGTCGGACATTTTGTCCCACATGAAATTTCTGTTCTCAGTGATATCGATAGGTTTGATGTAGCTATGTAATCAAAAATAATACACAACATATCACCGTAGGCGGGTATTCAGGGAATGCTATAAAAGTTGGACTAGATATTGTACAGCTGAGATATTGATTAGTGAATTCCTCACAGGAGTGTCCGTACATGAAACTTTGATTCGACTCTTTCATAAAGAATATAGTGTTGTGGGTGTTAACGAGATTCGAAACTGTCTTCATACTGGGAGATTACATTTATATTTAAGGAGTTATGCTAAATTGTCTTTTGATGATTCAAGATTTAATGGCTCTCTTAATCGTCCATTGAATGTCGTGAAATACGTGTATATCTAGACCACTTTGCGTTGGTGTCTATCGTGGTTCTCACACACTACGTTTTTCTAAAGTTTTGATTAACCTTTAAGGACATATTTGGAAAGTTAGATAAATTGGAATGGAACACTCTCTTATTTTGTGCAAATATTTAGATTTTATTTTAGGAAATCGTTAGCACCGCCATAGTACGCATTTGGAAATTTCTGCTGGAGGTTGGAGAGTAGGGTGGTGATCTTGAAATACTTTGCTACTGAGCAGATCCAGGAGAGGAAGATGCGAGAGATTTGTATTTGTTTTAATGTACCTGGTCGTGACTTATCCAAGGATTTGGAGCAGAGAGGGTTACTGCAATGCTGCTCCCTTCCAAGAAATACTGGTTCCATTCTTGAATTTCTTGCGTGGTGCTGGCTCAATAGCAGATTAAGTTTCTTTATCTTGATCGTGAGTAAAGTCTCCTTTACATAAAACGTCATTTGTAGTTTATTCCTACAGGTCATTTTCGCATATTGCGTGGCACTCATATGTGCTACAGATCGTTATTAGACATAAATCGTGAACGGTAGCGTTAGCACAGTATGCAAATAGATATTTGAGCAACTGTAGGTGAGACTTCAGAATTCCTTTTTTGTCCTCCTGTAGTTACAGAACCAAGAGGATTGTGTAAACAAATTGAAGGTGACCTTGTCTTTTTCTGGCTAAATAAACCCTTTGTTTTGTGAGTCGAAACTTGGGAAATTTCTTGTACATAATATGAGCATTTAAATAATATAGATTTTTCTGCTACTAGACACTGAGCAGTTGGCAATATCCTGTTGCAGTTCCTTTTGAACAATATTGTTCAAGACATTTTCATTGCGAATTTGGCATGTTCATAATACCAAGGTTGGTTTCATAGTGCGTTGATATATTGCATCCAAACATCATGTGCTTGACCTTTTTCACCTATTCTTCAAAAGGTTTTTGAAAAGGTTTTCTATGTGGCTTTCCGTGGATCTTAAGGCTAAAGGTATCGTTCGTTATAAGTGTATACTCCGTCGATATTTAATTCTCATAGGAAACGTCAAAATGTTCAATCATTCTTATTGCTTTTGTGGGAAGTAGCAAGGTTTTTGACTTCAATCTGTGTGGCTTTCCGTGGATCTTAAGGCTAAAGGTGTCGTTCGTTACAAGTGTATACTCCGTCGATATTTAATTCTCATAGGAAACGTCAAAATGTTCAATCATTCTTATTGCTTTTGTAGGAAGTAGCAATTATAGCTTCGACAGGGTGATCTAGTAACATTTGGAATCCCAGAAGAATAATTTACCGTCGGCAACTGACTATTTCAGGCAGTAAAGTAAGTGATGATATACTCGTTTTCAGAACAGCCAATAGTTAATCAGTTACCACATTAACTATGCATCATACTTTTAAGACTTTTCGTTGAGAAAAACGTAGGTGCTAAAGTTGCTGTCTTTAGTTCGAAAATGAAACTTCTTTCATCGACAAGGAAATACTTTTCGGACACTACAGATGAATTCAAGGTGATTAAGAGACGTACATCTCCAAGCCCACAGTCATGTGTGTACTTGGTGTCTCAAGTGACGCTGAAAATAAACCCACTCTCATCCGATGCATCAATCGTTACTTTGCTGTAAGGTTGCTGTCCACAAGTGACCTCTTGACTAATCGTATTTAAATGTTTGTGAAGGATAACATGAGGATGAAATATGCAAAGTTACAGCATGATACACCAGCCAGTTTGTGAGTAATTCAATGCAGAAGATGACCAGCAATACCATTAAGATCAAAGAAAAATGGCTGTTACTTAATTTTTTCTGTTTTAAATTTTTGATGGAATAGGACCCATTTTGTGAGCCACTGATTACCCTTATTTTAGACTTTGTATGACCCTCCCCATGGTTTTTTACTAGATGTTACCTTGCTACTGAGATGGTGAAATTTTGTCCAACTTTGGCACATGATTGACCTTAATATTTCAACATTTTTACAACACAATATAGAGATGAAATAATTTTCCAATAATATTAAATTAATAATTTGTCTGATTACAAAAAAACTCAGTCATCCCCCACTAAACAAAATGCCTTAACAAGTCATGGCTCATTAATTTTTCTCACCTTGTTTGCCTTGTATGTGGAGGTAAGACCATAGTTCCATAGGGGTACACTTAGAAACAATAAAAGTGGTCAATGAGTAATGTCATGCCACATCATTCCTGTGGACGGCAACCTTAAGTTTACAAAGCGTCTAGGTTACACGGGAGGAAGTTCTTTTAAATGCATTGATTTGACATTAAGAGAAAAGTTATTATTCTCTTTTAAAAAAATAGAGTACACAAGACTTCCTCATAGAAGAAAGATATCTTCTTTCTTACGACAATTACTCGAGCGACTGGAATACTCGAACATGAAGCAGATTAGTCAGTTTGTTTCTTCTTAATGCTGTTTAATGTTATTAAGTGGAAACACGAAAAAACTTTTCTACCAGTGAAAAATATAAATCTAGTCCTGTTGGATTTACTCCTTTATTGCAAAGATGTACGTTACAAAAACATCTGAGACAGAAAATAAGACAGAACGAGAGTGTACACTGAGAAAGCAACAAGTACTAAATGTTATCTCAAGCAGGTACGACCTTAATTTTGTCACGAGAAAATATGATTTTGATATTAACTTTAAATATTAATAGATTTAATGGTGTTTTAGGTAACATTCGTGTTTCGTGTACATCTCGCTGGATGGGTAAATGTCACATTATAGCCACGAAGCTGAACGGAATAACTACGGTTTTCTTGTAACGTAGCTCGTTATGTGTGATTAGACGTAAAAACACCCGTCAAATATATGAGGCACTCTTATCACTTTTGATAATCATACACATACTCTCTAATGCAATATTAATTTTATGGAAACGTTTCTTTATTAACCTTTAAACAATAAATGTATTAAATCATATATTATTTAAGTTGACCTAAAGTTTACCTTTTACATGTTTTATTTTAATTCATGACTTAACTTTTTCATGTCACAGACCGATGAAACAACATTTTTTGATAAAGTAATTTCTATAAATGCAGAAGAACACATTAATTTTTGTCGCACTTTACAAAAAACATGTACAGAGCTTAACTGACATTTTATAGTAATTAATATCACTCTCAATGTTATAGTATGTTAAATCGACACAACAAACGAAAGCCATAGAACAATCAAGATAAACAACTTAAATGCAAATCAGTCGATATTTAGTTTACATACCTCTATTTCTGAGCATGGCCAACTGAAATAGGATATTTCAGACTTACAGTCATAATGCAGGTTTGTCGCACCAGCACCCTACTTTCATGGTCATCCGAAGGAGTAGATACAATTGAGCTAAATTTAAAATAAGCGACTTTAGCTTATTTGTCTTAACACTTTAAAACTAAAAATTTGGAGGATTGTGTGGCTGTTCAGTTTAGATGACACAGTCATACCTACTGCTGGTTGCCTTTACACATCATACATTTGCATAAACAGCCATATTTTAGTACAGTGTTTGAGCACTTTTTACAGCTACATATTCTAAAGTGTATTCAATACCACATTGATTCTAGTGCAGGAAAATTTGGACATTTTGTTATGCAACAGTAAATTCGTAACGTAAATTCTATGTGATTTTGAGTGCGTATTGGGTTCAAAAAAGAATTAATATATTTGTAGATAACAGCATGATAAACTACATTTGTATCATACATATGTACAGCTTATGAAGCATTTTAATGCAGTTCACACATAATACACATACAGAATTAAATAGATTCACAAGTAAATAAATGTATTTTATACAGATTTATTAGAAAAGAAAAGCTCTCGGCAGATCCGGCGGATTTCTGTAAGTTTTTGTGGTTTTCCGGATTTTAAATCACTTTCCAGCGGAGTGGTTGAAATTGTACAAGCCGAGTACCTCTTTAAATTATTTTCCTGACTTAAAGAATACCTCAAAAGTAGATGCCTCTGTTCCTTAATTCCGCTGTTTAAGTTCCATTTTCAAGAAATAAGTTACAATTAAAAAAATCTTAAAAGAGAAATACACAGATCAAAAAATAAGTATAGAACAAAAAGTAAACTAGTGAAAATAAATGTTTAAAATGTCTGTCAAAATAAGTAGTAAAACCAACAGGAACTGGTAACTGATGATTTGTGACCGAAAACAAAGTAACATTTATTTATCGCCTTCCTAAACCCAATGGATCCTCAGATAACATATCCAGTTTTCCTGTTCCAAAGCACTGGCTAGCACAACCTCTGTGTTGCAGTCGGCATTGATAGAAATCAATTGTTTCAAGCCTGCTACAGCTGACGAAATCTTCAACGCAGGTCCTTGTATAGCAATCTATAATTATACGCGAACAAAATGCACAGTTGTTTCGTATGAAGATTAACATTGCCGAAAATCACGTGTTTGTAATTTAATAATCTGTGTATTCACTGGTGTAGCGTGCTTTGCTATCTTCCCCTCAGAATTATCCCCCCCCCTATAAAATGACAGATTTAGGCTGGCCAATCATTCCCCCGTTCCCCGTGGATGGTTGGGCTCAGGCAAAGCCTGGATGTCTTTTCCTTTTCTAAGATGATTTGGCAGTTGGGAAAGTTGATGGACATAAACCATAACTGTGCCCAACTGCCCACAGGGGATGACTCGCCACAGCCTTAATCTAGAAAGAGGGATGGTACAGTATTAGAAGATTTTGACTGGACACGGCACACCGGAAAATGAGAGCAATTACTGGGCTCGGGTCAGGCGACTGAGGCAAGAGATTAAAGTTTGTTAACAGAAGCTCTGACTGGCCATGATGTGTCAGGGATTTGCACAAATTTGATTTAATTTAGAATTTATTTGACATACATACTTGTGTGAGTTATTGAAATTATGTCCTTAAACCGTTAGACGAATGTTCATACCTCATGGAATAGATATAAATGTAATTTTTTCATTTTGGATATTTTGGAAACAACTATAAGAAAACGCCAATCAGATGAATTCGCGGTTAAACTTGAGATGCTTGTTGTCACTCTGATTTCGTCTAGTTAGCTTGGAAAACATTTGTCAACTGATACTGACCTATTGCTTCTTGTACGTCGTCCATTGGCCGATTATGCAGCGCCACCTTATTAACTGAAAAAGAAAAATCAACCATATATTTGATAGTGGTTAACAGAATGCAACAGCTCCAAATTAAATTATTTATGTTCATGTTGTGCTAATTAAGGGCTATTGGAGGGATGGGTCGAGTACATGACAATTTAATGAAACCCGTATGACAATACAGACTGACTAGCTGAATAATGGTACTGGAATGAAAATATTCATATAATGATATTTACCTTGTGCTATCCTGCCAATATCATCTGTAGACTTTTTGCTCCACCACGCTGGAATGAAAAGGTAGTTTCAAATAGAAAATATACTTGTATATTTAAACTTGTTATAGCCCATAGGCTTAAAATTTTATTGGCCTGATGAAAATACTAAATACAAGTATTTGGCCTACAGCCTAGAAACTTAAAATTGTATTGGCTTGATGAAAATACTAAAAGTATCGGAAGACTGCAGATTCGTGACAAATGAAAACTTTATACCATTTCTTTTCCGTATAATATGTGCTTTGTGTGAATCATCGCCAACCACTCTTCCCTCAGCTCCTGGTCCTAGAAAAGTAAAAAAATAATGCTATAATGGAATGTTACATGTAAACATTTTTTCTTGTTGAAAACCACATGGTATATGTATATCTCGTTTTTAGGTATGAGGCAATTAAATTGTTATTGAAGATAAAATTAATTCTGTATACGTTGTGGATTGCTTGTCTCCCGCTTATGAATGTTGGTAAAGAATGAGATAAATAGCTAATATTTATATTGACTCGTTATTATTGTGTATATTTAAATGTGTAATGAGGCAATATCATAAATATGATTTAAACTTTGTCACTTGAGAATCAGGTATAATTGTTTCACTGCTTAATATTTCTATTTTGGCGCAATTTGGATGTGCCACCGAATAGGATGCTTAATCATATTTACAAAGGATGAACAGAATATATGCAAGCTCATTTATATTATATTTAGCTTGTATTTCAAAGCGATGTAGTTAGGTGCCCAAAAGTCCCAAGTGAAATCAAAACTGTGCATAAAGTAACACCTTAATTTATATTTCATACATTAATATTGTTTCAGTTGATTTCAAGCCCTTTTGGGAATCGCAGAAGGCACCGCCGTTCACTGCAGGTGTACAAGGTACATATGATGTACCGGATTTAGAAGGTTTCTGTTATTTCACTGTTCATTGACGCAGTTCTTTCGGCACAACTAATAGCAGCCCGTGTCGTTATTCGGTTAAAAAAAATGCCCACACTTGTTGAAAGGCACTCTAAATCAGAGTATCGTGGAATGTTTTTCGTCGCGGTATATTTATGTGATGTGAAAATAAAATATGCACAAGCGGCAGATAATATTCCGTTGTAGAGCTATATTTCAAAACTTGATCATGAGTACAGAATTCTGTTAGCAGATAAAGCATTAGTCATTTAGTCCAGCTAAGTTAGCCAATTTTGGTCATCACATATGACACCTGGGGCAGAGAGGTCTTTCACATTAACTGTAATGCTGTGTTACAAGCCCTGCACATTGTATCCTCAACCAACAATTAAGGTGCAAATTACCTGTCATGAAAAATTAATAACCCTTGAGAATCTTGCTTTTCTCCCTGACCTACTATATTTAGTGAACTCTGCAGGTTTTCTAATCTAGAATGACTGGTTAATCGTAAATAAAAGTATATTTGCGTGTAGTTTGGACACAGGTCAGCAGCTTAAGTGCAAATAAAGGTAAAATGGAATAGTCGCACTAGTTCTCCTGACTTCATTGAATACGTATGATGGTCCTTCAGCTTAGTGATAGGTAGGAAATATAAGTAAATCTGTTTTAAATCAGTTTTAACATTTCAATGACCAACATTAGTTTTCAGTACGCTAAGGACATGTACGAGAACGTGCATAAGTAACCATAGTGGAATACTAATAATGTCGGATTTCACTTATTGAAGGCCTCGGTAATTGCTCATTTCCGCCTTCTCCCTCCAACATTTGAATACCGGGACAGGTTCTTGGTTGATACGCAGATGCTCATGTTTGTTGCAGTTGTTGTTTATTTTCTTCATCAACTTGTAACAAAGCGTGCACTAATTCAAGGTGAACGCTTTGGAATCTATTTTAATGAAATCTATGTTTTCATCAGACTTAAACAATTACTTTACAAATTAAATTTTGTAACTGATAGCACATAAACTTTATATGCTATGATCGCAGTTGGAATAGATATGAAAGATAGAAGGCGGAAGGTTTTTTTTGCGCGGTTAATAAAAACAAATAGTGTTATTTTTGACGCTAAAAAGATCTTTCCTTAAATGAAATGTCTTACATAATTTAGAAAGGACACAAAGTATATTTCATCAATCTGAACAACAAAGTAGCTTCAATGTATGTAATGCAATAACATATCATACATTGTGTTTATGACTATCGACCATGCACAAAGTATAGAATCACACTGTTTAGTCCAAAAATGTACACCTTTTATGGTTCCTAAATGGTGTGCAACATTTTTTAAAATATTACTCTGAAGCTGAGCAGATATCAGGAAACATCTACAGTTTGTACCGGCGCCACCAATTAATACTTAGGAGAAATTTTGTTCGGATTTATTATCCAACAATGTGCACCGTTTATGGTTTCTAAACAGTGCACAATATCAGGACGAAATTCCCGAGAATGAAAAAAAATATCAAGCTTTTGGTGCTTCTGCTTAGAACAGTTTATTTGTGACACCCATACAAACTATACATGTTTTCAAATATGCGTAGAGTAATTTCAGAAGAAAGTACACCGTTTACAAACTGTGTACATTTGTGGGATAAACATCGGAGTGACGGTACACCCTGCAACCCTGCAAGCATCTGTTTAGTTCAGGAAACAAATGAATAAAATAGATGCACAACTCGGAAGCACGGTTCGCAGCTGTGCCTTTGCGCTCGTTTTCTAAGTGTTGAATCACGTGCATCAGGACATAAGAGGCGTGTCAGCCACAGGAACCACCTACACGAATTCAATATGTGTAGGTTTCGGAAATCTCGTACCGTGGGACTCACCACTGTTTTGCGATAAAGTATCAACGGAGGCAACGATGCCAGTTGCTACATCTAAATTAATAGCAATAAACATCATAAAACTATAAATAACACAATAATTTCCATTTTTTATTTGTGGTGATGCGAACATTAGGTGTATATTTATGTACTATTGATATTGCAAATACTCATCGGGCCATCATATAATATTAAAACGTTTTTGTACCATTGTGTCTTTCTCCCATCGCAGCAGATCTGAGAGAATAGAAAGTCAATAAAAGTCACTAGGATCAGGAATAAAATGGGTTTTGCAAGGTGAAGCACCGAGGGATGACATCCTATTTAGTGAAGTTTGTCTCTTGTAAATACGGCCTGTTGACTAAATATGTGACGAGCTCTTCTGACTTAAATGAACCTATTTCCTGACTCAATGTTTGATATCTTTTCGACGAACCTTATGGTTTCCTTTCTTATTAAGGATCCTTCTTTACAGCCTCTGTAACAACTACACGAGTTATTACAACAAGTAAGGCTATTAACCAGCTCAGATGAGCTGAGATTTGATAAGAGACGTTACAACTGAAGGGCTTATACCAGCCGTGCACAGAAACACTACAATACGCCTGTAAGCTGTTCGGTTTTGTAGTGAAGAGAATAATAAGTTAACAAACCACCTGGTGAAATATACAAAAGTATCTACAAAAAATCACGACCAAGAATAGCTTAGGTTTCCAATCAAAGTAACTTTCATCGGATGTACAAACAGAAAGAAAATTGATAAAATGCCTCAACAAACAATCAATTTTTTTTATGAAAGTTTAGAAAAGCAGGAGTCGCAAACTACTTTCAAGCTTTGCAATAAATATAATGTACAATGAGAGTAATTGTAGGCATGCCCAGAGACTCTTATTGTTTCAGTCAAGCAGCAACCTGTTAGTCGCAATTAAACTATTTTATGAACTGATTGAACTACTCATACAACAAGATAATTTACCTAATCACAGCATTTAATTGTTTTCCTATTGTTGCAAGTTAATTTGTAACCAGGCAATAAAATAATTCAAGTTTGAACGATTGTCTCGCGGGTACAATTTACTTGGTCTTGATGATTCCCCGCATATTGAATTTGCATTGTAAACATTTAATATATTGAAAATGAAAGAAAAGTATGGAAATTTGCCTCTGTGATAAACGTTACTAATGTCTCGGCATAATAGGGTGTGTTTAAACGCCTACACAACCAACTTACCAGAACTGATATTAACTGAAACTTTATAGCAGTTGTGAGAAGTATGATTGACTCATTTGGCATATGTGCGAAAGTGCGTACAGAATCATTATGTGTCTGTTGTCCGTTGTCGTTGTTGTCACTGCCGTTGTCGTCGGCGGCGCAGGGGTTGTCGTGTGTGCACAGTCATCCTGAGCACACTATTGGTCATAGAGACTTCATATCTTATAAACTTATGCACCTAAGTCTTTATTCTCAAATTGGCAGCCATATTCGTATTTTTCTTTGAACCTTATTCCTGGACACAGTTAAAGATACAGACGTTATATTTTGCAGTAATATGCATCTACATACCCTCTTCATGTCCTGTAAAAAGTGACGTTTCGTCACGTGAAATGTAAGTGCCAATCATCATTAGGAAGGAAATCACAATAAAAAATGAGTTGAAGATTTAACCGCGTTTTTGCCAGGGTGATCTGTTGTAAAATTTAAAATTACATAACAATTCTGTAAAATGAATGAAATCAAGGTCAAATGTAGGTCAAGATCACCACAGAGCCGAGAACAGAGGTTCAATCACCTGCAAGCGGACTGTGGACCTATACCTGAAAGACATTTTTGTTTCAGACATGCAACCCTGACATAAAATCATCTATGTTAGTTTGTCTCCAAGTGTATGGATATTTTCTGAATTTTCTACATCCGTTATTACATATTATTTTTTCAAATTTTGTCACGACGAATGTTATCAGTTCATTCAACAATTACAAGCGCATAGAATCGAGCTCTGTTGGTTTCGGATATTTGTCATGTATTTGGCATATTGTTACATGAACGGAAAAAGTAACGATATCTTTGTAAATCCAACGTTCTTGGAATGCTTAACTTAACTTCAAATCTGCAAGTCTAATGCAACGTGCACTACGTGTCATGGTCATTAACTTGCCATCGCGTCAAGGGGGGGGGGGGGTCGGTCCGCCAGCCAATGAGGTGGCCTCTCTGCCTGTCATAAATTATGTAAATTATGTTAATGAGGTGCCACCCATGATGCCTTGCAGACAGACCCCCCACAGGTTAGGTGGCAGGATGGACAAAGCAGATGGACCACCGTCCCAGCTGAGGTCATTGCAGATAGGTCATCCTGCAGACAGACCCCCCCCAGGTCAGGTGAGGATGGCATGCATTAACCGTGCGTAAGCACGGGCTCCATCTAGTTTATATTGAAACATAAACACAAATTTGGTTGTGCAGATTTTGGTTCATTGTTGCGCAAACAATTGAAAGTGTGAAAACTGTCATTTGCACGAGGTTCAAGATGCAGCACATCAATGCAATAGGGAATAAAGCCACTCATGCCAATTACTTACAACTAGAGATCGTCAGAAGGGAATATGATAAATAAATAAGTCATCTTACCCAATGTAACAACAAAGACAAGTCCAATAAAACCAAGAGAGATTGCACCCCAGCCATTCAACCGCATCGTATTCTGAAATAGAGAAAAATATTCGTTCATTATCCATTGGCAGATAATCCAAATCATTATGCCTAACCCTATTTTGGGTCAGATTCATTGAGTCCTAATTTTAATACAGTTATTCAGATTGTTACAGTAATACACCCTTTTAAAAAAATTGGACACGACGGCCCTTGAGAAAAGGAAAATAATCATTCCAAACAATGATTATGATAGATGTCGACTAGTTTATTCCTTTGATGCGAAACAGTGGTTTGAAACAAAAGATAATCATCATCTGTTTCGAACCATTCTTACGCAGCAGGTTTAAAACCTGATTCAAACTGGCTGTCTCGTGATACGCGTTTTTATGTCAAATTTGTTGTTACAAATCGTCGTTTTGTGTCAGATTTATGTGTCTTCATACTACGAACTCTTTTGTAAAAAACAAACAGTTTCATGTGTGTAAGTTAGACAATCGACAGCTGCAGTTGCCATAAACGTGGACGGACATTCCACATTTAGGATTTGTATGTATCTCAATCACAAAGTATTGAAGTGGTATTGTCGAAATGATAGCTGCATTTAATGTATTGAACATATGTATCTTCCCACTACCTTCACATGCCCTTTCTGGGTTGTAGAGACAATTACTTTAATCAAATGCCAGCAAATTATATTCTTTTGGAAAAAGGAATCACGAATACATATAGCCCTTTCTCCGAAAATGGGTATCAACATGAAAATTGCTAATAATACGTGGAAAGTATCATAATTAGTATATAAATAGTGTTTTTAGTACAACACATTTGTATCTAATAGAATAAACATCAAATTTCCTTTAAAATTTCATATAAAATGAAAAAAACCCCATAATTTTTTGACAATTGGATATTTCCAAATATCCACTTTTTGACATGCTTCACTCTCAGGTGATTTCTACATATATTTATTTATTTTTCTTTCCATTACTATATAAAAATATGTAGTATAGGACCTTATCTAAATACTGCCATAGACAAAATTATTGCAATTTTTAAACTCTTACTTTAATAGAGCATCAAAACTGTGTGATGTACTAAAATTGAAATGTCACACCAAATGTTACTAATTTTTTTGGACTTACTATTTGTTGTATTTTTATCAAGTTCTAGTTAGTCAATTTTTAAACTTTTTCTCAGTTAAATAAATCAGTTTTCTGTTTTAAAATACATGATTCAATGAAAAGTGTTGTTTGTAATTTATTTTTTATTTCGTTTTATGCTTGTAACGTACATGTAACGCACATTACGTAGCCAATGCGTGATGTACAAAATTTGCACTATTTGATGAACTGTCAAAGTTGTAACTTTCAGCATTTCATAAATTCAGTGTGACATCACAATGTGGAGTGAAACACTGTTGCGCAAAAAATGTGCAAATGATTTAAATTTCAGTTTTAAATGGTAAGTAATTAATTCCTTAAACAATATTTTATATCACTAAACATTAAACCAAATTGTATGGCATGTGAACAACTAAGAATGATAAGA
>JBCAUI010451838.1:0-13890 GCA_038406195.1 Haplosyllis anthogorgicola
TGTGGGGATGGACCCCCCCCTCCAAGGTGAGGACAAGGTGTTGGGGATGAGGTGTGGGGATGGACCCCCCCCCCCAGGTGAGGACGAGGTGTTGGGGATGAGGAGTGGGGATGGACCCCCCCAGGTGAGGACAAGGTGTTGGGGATGAGGTGTGGGGATGGACACCCCCTTCTTTTTCTTAATACTTTTATACCTAACAGGAAAACTGTATTTTTCATTTGTTATTGTTATTCCATGCGTGATAGACATTTTACCCGGCCTACCCGGGTAATTCTCTCGTATTCTTCATTGCCAAGTAACTAGCGCAGCACATAGCTTTTGTACAACGTGTGTCACTAATCGTCAAAATGTATATTTTGAATGTTTTCTTTCGCAATTATGTAAATTTTGCTTTCTCTGTTTTGATCTGAAAACTCCGGGCATCGCAGTCACACCAACAACTACAATCAAGCAGCCAGCAATCTAGCAAACCATCGCACTTTTAAAATTTAATCAGTGACTGGGAACTCACCCATCTCTGGAGTGAGTATCTTCAGGCCATGGCGCCGGTGCAACCCACAGGGGTGATTTGAAATAACGATAAATGTTTCACGGATTTCATGTTATGCGGAGAATTATCATTCTCAGCACTCGGCACTGAAGCAAACTTCGATCCAGTAGAAAGTGGCCGAAATATTTAGAAGATTCCTTTTTGTTCTCTGGCTGAACTTTTCTTATCACTTTCCTCGTATTTTAAGAAGCATTATATTGCTCCATATTGTCATTTTCTATTTCTATTTTCTTTTTAGCTGATGTTATGAGCTGAAAATATGTTACACACCAAATGTTACGTCCTGCCTCTAAAGATAAATATTTTATAAATTTATTATTTTTTATCCAATGCCGCCATGTTGTCACATTATATGTAACGCAGCAAAATATAGATCCACACAAACACAAATGACATCTTCTTACCCAACTCAAACTTTGATTTTTGATATTTTGGACACAAAATGCAGGATTTATCCAAAGTCTGCATGTCAACCGCTCACCACGATAAAACGATAAAACTTAACACAGGCCACACCTTGTAGTCATGCATTTATGTGTGTGTCATGCATAACTGGTCGTGTACCTAGTTCAAGGCGTAACCACCTCTTCGGTGGATAGTAGTCAACGAAAATAGAACATGGTAGCCTTACAGTTGAGTTTCGGGACATGTTACAGAAGAGAAACTCTTAGCAGGAAACGTGGAGAAATGAAGCTAATTCTGGACATATAAACCGTACAAACTCAAGAGACTGAGAACAGTTTGACAGTTTGATAAGCGGGCTTTTCTTCTGTCCAAGAAAGTTATCTTCCCGCAAGTAAAGGGAGATTTAGGCAAAAAGGATTTTAACTTAGCAATCTTAACACCTTCTCCTCAAGGGTTTGTTTTCCTGTTTTCTTGAGCTCAGGTGTGACTCAGGCTGGATCACTGGGAATTTGACACACTGAATACAAAACTGTATCAACAAATCATGCATGTCAACGTGTATTGATTCATGACTATTCGGGACTTTCCTAAACTGGGGATCCAGACTGCAATAAAACGGGGGTGTGTACCAAGCATGTCAGTGGAAGCATTCAATGAAATACTAAGTTACTTTCATTGTTGCAAGAAATCAATAAATTATCCGTTTTTACTTTATCCATATTTTACGGTGGTTCAGCTGGTGCAAATATTGATGTTGACATTAATTTTGTATCATTATTATTTGGGAGTTTGACGACAATTATGGAGTTGACTTATTTAAGTCAGATAAATAAAAACATCATAGATGTATAATTTCACATTGAAATGTGATACGAGAAAACTTGATATTTGATGCTACACATTTGGCAAGTATATTTAATTTTAACATGACGAATACTTGACAACTTCCCATATATTGCACTGAACTAGTGACGGTAGCTTCAAATGCAATTCGATTAATGTCTAATAAACATTATGTTTTACAAAAGATAAATGAACATTGATTGATGCATTATATCACAAATCAGGGGCATTTACATTCCACATTTGGTGGATTGAGGGTATTTGAACAGCAACCGATGCTTCATTCTGGTTGCTGGGTGTGGCATTTAGTCAACACAGCACAGGTAGATTTCTATTATCACTGCGTACGGCCATTAACAGTACAAAACAGCTTTATGCAGCTTCAGCTGGTCCAAATGGAATGATATGATGTGTGATATTAGTTGTAGTGCCATTTAATTGAGACACAGCCGAATTGGTCCTGATTCATTTTGCGAACGGATAATTATATCTGGAAACACATCTACAAATTTCAGGTAGGTCACACTGACGAACGTGAGACTATCGTGTCATTTTGGAGTCACTTCACTGCTGCGTGTTCAACATTTGGCATCTCTTAACAGATCAGACGTTTCGAAATGTTAGATTAGAAAGTAAGTTCAAGGGTCATTGTTGAATGCTGATAAAGTTCTGTGTAAATATTTTACATATGATCTGTTATTTTTATTATAAGCGCGTTCTGTGTCTATTATGTAACATTTGTAACATTTGTTGTTTGTTCAAACTGAAGTCTCATTTTCACTAATTGGCAGATACACGTGCTTTTTGGCAAATACTGAATGACTAACATTAGATTCACAAGAGACGAATTGAGTAATGATGCACTGTTAGGTTTTGGACCTGTTCCAACTGTCGAATGTGGAGAGAAATCTGAGAATCCAGGCTATTGTCTTTATTGTTTCTTTAAATTCTGAAAGCCATTCAGTCTTGAACAGGACGAGCCATGTAGATACCGATTCTCCAAGTAAAGCAAATCAATGAAGATGTCAAGTGCTTTGTTTTTGTCTTTATCACGGATCAACATCTGAATACACTTTGTTTGCGTAATGCAAATTACTTGGTTTATGAACATTCATCCCCGAGACAAAATACCATTTTTCCGTCTGAGACCATTTTGCTTAAACTTCGCAAGGCAGATTATAACACCTATATTTCATTATTATGTCCTATTTGATAAACATGGAACATCAATTTCATATCTAAATTACCTCGCATACCCTTGAGACATTACAGGCAGAATATTGTTTTATGGCATGGGAGCTATTTATTTAAATCTCTCAGGAAGCTGCTGAATACAATTTCTGTTCTGCATGCACAGCTAGATGATTTAATGTTCTTCTTGTCCATAGCATGAATTGTAGCAAGGAAATATTTTCTTAAGGGTGTTTTAGACACATGTAAGTGCACCAAAAATTATGTCTTACTTCACTTCTGTATGCTGAACAATTATAAACCATTTAGCTTCAGAGGGTGTTGTTATCCCAAACATTTTTGTGACTAGCCATTGAGCATTTGAATTTGATTTGTTTTTGAAATGTGTTTCTTACTTAAATTGACTATTATGGCCATGCCTTCAGTTCTCCATTGTGAATAAGGTGCAATCCAGAAGTGGAAACGATGTCTTATATATATAGATATATATGTAATAAAACTGTAGTAACATTCTTGTGTTCAATAGTCAAGAGAAAATTGTTTTAAACCGATTGAACGAATTATTGGACATTATTGTTTCTTGTTAAAGTAAAATATTTCAAAGGCAAATGTGACCTATGTATGTATATGTCACAGGAGCAGACTCCTCGCAACCTCGATTTTGTTTGTGGGCCTAGCAGCTCGTACGACCGAGGCTGGTTGTGTTACACAATTGTACTGCTGTTTGGCTACTGAGAGGTAGAGTGGTCCCGCTTCGCACCTTACTCGGGGTGATGTTATTGGCTGGTTGGTCAAATGACCGAATTCGAACTAAGACCTAACGAACTTAGGTAGTATGTCCCACATGGGACATGCTGTCAGAAGAAAATAATAAGATTGCACGAATATGATTGAAACGTCCTGAATGGGGTGACTGTTCAGGGTCGGGCTGATGGTGTTCAACCTTACTCCAAAGAAGTCACGGGTCAAAAAGAGCACTTATTAGAGAAGCCAATCAGTTTTATGCAACTCACGCATGATGTCATCAAACCATGACGTGGGGTTCCACGTCATGGCAATGATGCAAGGCATTCCACAGTGATGTAGGGCTATGTCACGGCAGACTGTGCATGTGTGGGGCATCTCTGAGGCCTGTTTCCAAAAATAAATTTGTGGGTCCAAACCCAAACCCAAACCCCAACCAGATAGGCTGACTGCACCAAAAAGTGTGCATTGTACAGTCCAGAGGGTGCTGGGAGTCATGTTGGACTTGGAGAGTCTGATCACCATCACACTCTCCACCAGACATTCCCCTTGCCCATGGGGCATGCTTTATTACTACAAAATAACAAAGACAACAGTATTAACATTGGCAAAAGATGAATAAATAGTCATGCAGGTAAATAGACCAATTGAGGTCAAAAATAAAAAATCGAACAGGTATGAATGAACAATAGAATAAGTCAGCGTATTCAGCTTTTGGATGGACTAACTACAGGTTGGTATCACTAAGCTTCATAAGTGTGGGTTTGTCCTTGGTAGTGGGCTCTTTGTGGGCCCTCCTCCTAGCAGAGTTGAGTGACCCAAGGAGGGTCGATGCGTCAGGGTCTGACTTGGAAACCAAAATGCTCACAGGTCAAGTGGTGCCAGATCCTACAGCAGGATCAAATCCTCTCATGATTGTTGCAGCTTCCAAATGAACAGTTTCTGTATGAATGGCTTCGGTCATAGTTATGCTGGAGATGGTGGCAGCTACAGCACTCATGGTCAATGAATCCGCTGTGGGCTGAAAGTGCTCCAAGGCTGTTCCTAGATCTGTATATGGGGTCATGTCCACAGTGGGGCCAGTCTCTGTGGAGGCCATTGCCCAGTCAATCACATCAGCCATGAGCATCCCCAGATGTCCGCCTGTCAGTTCATCATCAATTGAGTCCCAGGGTCCTGTGTCTGATGGCAATGCAGCTCTCTGTTCATCTGCTTCCCCCATCATTGGCTGAGGAAATAGTGCAGGCTCCATGGGTATGGCAAGGGGCATGAGTGGCTTTGAGGTCAGCCTGGTGCCCCTGCCTCCCTGTGCCTGATCATATTTGATGGTAGCCTGGTCACCATCCCAAGTCACTTTAGGTGGGAACCCAGGTGGGGGTAGGGTGGTAACTTCATATGCAATATTTCTCCACATCCCATATGATTTGGGGTCAATGCCAGCACCTTGTGGATCTTGGACCTCACTGTAGTTCATGTGATGTGACCATGGATGTCCCCATACAGGAAGAGTCTCACTGCCCCATGTAACTTCATGTCCAAATATCCCTTGGGGATGCATCCAGGTCTCCAGTCGTTCAATCATTCAATGAAGTCAGCAGGGTCTAGGATGATCATTGGTGACAGGTGCTCTACAAATTTGTCCACACATCCAGGTGGTCCACTGTCATATTGGTAGGTTGTCAGGATAAAGCACCTGGCTTGATTTGCAGCGTACAAGAGTGTGTCCCCCATAGCATTCAGTCAGCATCTGTCATGTTCTTGAACATCGTACCCCAAAGTCGACTCCAAAGCCAAGGAAGGGGTCACTGGAGAACCTTCTCACTCACACACACAAGTTGTCTGGCACTGATGCAAAATCGTCTTCGAACAAGCGCGATGAGAACACTCTCAATGAAGACACTTCAGTCAAGGAAAGGAAGAAGTTCAACATTGTGGATGATGATGAGAACAATGATCTAGGCACAGCCATCACCGATGACATTGGTGACTGGTGACACGATTGGAAGGAACACCCCAAAAAGTACAAGCTCATTGATGATGACAAGGATGATGACATTGGTGCCAAGGATGCTGGTGAAGAAGACCATAGCATCAACAACCCCAAAGAGGTTGTGACCCAAGCCACCATTCTGAGTCACCGTCAAGAGTTCTTGGGCTCCAAGAGCAACGAGTTGCATGTGCTGCACAAATCACTGCAGAAGAAGCTGAACATTGACATAGAGGACACGAAAGTCAACACACTGAAGGATGACTGCTTGGCCATACTCTTCAGGAACACTTGCCACTTCACATGAGGGCCCTGTCCTCCAAAGAGGATCACCTGCCTCCTTGGTACAAGGAACGCAATGACTCGGAGTGGATTTGAGGGTGTGGGTTCACCCATCTATTCCTGGTGGCTGCACCCTGGCAGACAGATGTGGAGTACACTTTGATAGGGCCGCACATGAAGGGCACCCTTGCCCGTAGTCACAATGACCCCAGATCCACCACACAATACCGCATCTGTCCTTACTGCATGTACTACAATGGGAATGAATCCTCATTTATGTTGCACATATTCCAGTGTCACTACAAGACCACTTTTGCATGTGCTCTGTGTGCCATGAAGCCTGTCCAGAGGAATGGACTCCACACTTGCCCCATCTGGCCCAAAATTGATGCAACATGTTGAAATTTCACCAAGTACCACCCCAAGATGAGCATGAAGGAAGATGACCCGGTCAGATGGCCCAAGTGTCTCACTGCACATTATGAGCAAATCCACAGTTGAACCTGGAGATCCCATCAGACACCACAGTCCAAGAGGAAGACCACACCAGTGAAAACATTTGAGGTCAGTGATTCTGAACAGGACTAAGTCCCTCAACCACACAGTGTGTCATATTCTCCATCTTGTAGACACTCCTTTACACATGAACATCAGATGTCCAGGAACATTCATACTGCCATCCCCTTTTCACTCTACTTATTCCAGTTATGCTAAGCAATTTTCAGTATCCAACTCCGATACTCAGGATGCCACTTCATGACCACAAGTCCCCATCTCTGTGTGTCCAGATGACTCCTGGTCAGCACCAAACTTGCCAGTTTCAGCTTTATTGTTAGTATTAGTAGTTAGTCATTTTACATACATTTTATATTTTTATACTCCCGACTTGTTCTTACTGTTCATTACGTTAATAAACATACTTGTATTTTAATTGAATTGTTTGTATTCTCTGGTCACTTCTTGCAATACATGTATGCTTTACTATGACCCATTAATAAAGAACACAAATGCAAACACGAATGCATAGTAAATGGTTGACCAGTAATTAGGTTTGACTGGTAGTTGTCAAGTACAGGCAAAACACACTCAACCATATTTTAACTGCAAACAGTATCTTCTGGTCATGGCTTGCATCAGTCTGTGTTGTCATGAGTAAGTCAGGGTTGGGTTTGGCTTCCTAGCTTCGAGCATCCAAACTCTGACCATCCCATCCATGTAGTGCAGTTCTGACTGCATAGGTTGGGGTCAATAGGCCAACCGCCTGGCCGTGATACACAAAAGAAAAATGTAGCCCCAGGTCATCGAGGCCT
The DNA here is from genome assembly GCA_038406195.1 of Haplosyllis anthogorgicola. Lineage (NCBI taxonomy): Eukaryota > Metazoa > Annelida > Polychaeta > Phyllodocida > Syllidae > Haplosyllis > Haplosyllis anthogorgicola. The sequence goes on from JBCAUI010451838.1 coordinate 7,313, forward strand.
CGCACCGTGCTTGCATGTTCACATGGCACACCTCTCCCCCAGACATTTCTGTGTGACCTCACACAGTCAACAGTCAAGAAGTGGCTCTGTATGACTCTCAGTGGCATCCCATCATAAGAGATATGGTCAGATTCAGCAGGTTGTGGCTGAATCCCTCCCCATCTTCCTGGCTGTCTTCATCTGGTGAGTTCCTGTCTAACAGGCATGCTTCAGTCTATGTCTGTCACAGCCATGTTGTCCAGTGGCAGGCCAGGACTAGGTCAACTAGACTCCTCCAGAGCTGGGTCTGGACAGATGTGTTCCTGTTCATTCATGGGTGCCCCAACTCGCACCCCTGGAATTACTCGGTATACACCAAGTATCCACCTGCAAAGCACATGCCCAGCCATCCTCAGAACTAAGGCTGGACTGCTAGATCCATGTGGCTTCTCTGTCCCATCTTCTTGAAGATTGGTCATTCTGCGGGTCTGACTAGGTTCAGTGTCTTTGGCATCTATACTAATGTGCAATGGAATTGGCTGGTGGGCCCCATCATTTCCTCCTGTTTAAGCAGGAGAGAGAAGAAGAAGAAGGTGGTTTCAGTGTTCCATTCACAGTCGGCCACCTGGGTCTCTGATATGGTAGGTGGGGACTCCATCCATGACTTGGCTGTCCACCACATACAATGTATTACCCCATTTGTCCTTTACCTTCCTTTTCCCCACAAAAGCATCTGCCTTGAGGAGGACCACATCCCCTGGTTGTAGGGTAGCAGCACCTGTGCACTTATCATAGAGCCATTTTTGTCAATTGGCTTTGTTATTTTGGGTCTGCCTGGTGGCTTCGAAGGCCATCTTCAGGTGTTCCTGGATAGAATTGATGTACTCTGGAACACACCTAGGCTTCAGTACTTCTCTCACAGTAGGGAAGTATAAGTCTAGTGGGAGTCAGGGTCGGCATCTGAACATCAGAAAGAAAGGGCTATACCCAGTGATTGCTGACCTCGTGGCATTGTACACCTGGATTATCTCAGCCAAGTGGTCCAACCAGTCTGCTTTCTTCTTGGCATCAAGTTTCCCAATCATGTGCATCAGAGTCTGGTACATCCACTCCACCTGTCTGATGGTTTGAGTGTGATACAGGCTCATGTGACATGAGACATTTTGCCACTGTCTTGGCCTTCTGATCTTTCATGATGTATGCTGTCACAAAGCACATAAAATGGTCCGTTAGAACCAAAACATTTGCAACCTTAGGTTGCTCATTGAGCACGATCATGCACTCTATACTTGTAAAGTCCACATGCACCAAGTCAAGCAGTGCTGTGGCAATGATTGGATGCAAGGGAGTGTGACCGGCATCCCCTTTTGTGTTTGATTCAGCGATGGCTTCCCTTGACCAACTGGCAGGTGTGTTCAGCCATGCAGGGCCACCAAAAGCATTCCTGTAGGAGTGAGATGGTCCTGGCCTGACCGTGGTGCCCCACATCTCAGTGGCATCTGTTGATTGCCTTCTGTCTGTGTGCCTGCAGGACCACAAACAGGAGCATCATCTGAGCCTTGCTGCTGGGGGTGCAGCAGATGTACAGGTACCTGGAGTGCACTATGAAGTTGTCCCTCTGCTTCAAGAAGGTGATCCCCTCCTCCAAACTCACCTGGTCACCCAAAGCTTCGGCCAGTTTCGACTTCTTTTCTCTGCAAATCCACGCGATAGTTCACTCTATGACTGGGTCCTCTGACTGGGCCTCTGCCCAGTCAATGGCAGGGGTATCTTTCATCCTAGCTTAGAATGTCATGGGCTCATCAGTGGTAATGTCCTCTGGGCACAATGCATGCATCTCTGCCCGGTCAGAGGCACTGACTCCGACCCAGTCAAGGATGGCCTTCACTTCCTCCTTCCTGAGCCTTTCAGTCTGTCAATTCAGGGCATCAGCCACATGGTTCTCTTTCCCCTTGATGTATTCTAGCAAGAATCTGAATGATGCCAGTGCTCCCACCCATTGGTGTCCGGTCACATCCAAGTTTGGAGTCGACATCACTTACATCAATGGGTTGTTGTCAGTCTGGACTGTGAACGGTTGATAGCTCAGGTATTCCTTGAATTTATCCATCACAGCCCAAAGCAATGCCAAGAACTCCAACTTGCTGGAGTGGTAATTGTGTTTGGATTGCCTTAACGACCTGCTGCCATAGGCAACTGGGTGCCACTGGCCGTCATCACCCTGCTGTGCCAGGTCAGCTCCCAGACCCTCCTTTGATGCATCAGTGTGCAGGAAAAAAGGGTCTGTCAAACCACAGCAGCTGAAGGACTGGTTCAGTCAAGAGTGCAGACTGCAACTCCCGGAACATGGCCTGTGCCTGTCGTGAGAGTTTGATGGCTTCCTTCTTCTTGGTGGCACCATCGCCTTTGAGGTACTCAGTCATGGGTCATGCCTTCTTTGAGAAGTTCTTGATGAAGCATCTGTAGTGACCTGCCAAATAGGTGAACGACCTGATCGCCATGTAGTTTTTTGGCATGGGGAACTCCACTATGGCATGTAGATTGGCCTTGCTGGGCCGGATCCCCGATGCTGAAACATGGTGTGCGAGGTATATGATCTCAGTCTGAAACTGACGGCACTTGGAAGGCTTCAACTTCAAGTTGTGTTGTTGGAATTGCTCCAGTACTGCCCTGAGATGGACCAGATGTTCTTCCTCCATCTTGGAGTGTACTATGACATCATCTAAATAGATTAGGCAGAATGTGAGATTCAGTTCACCTGGGCAGTTCTGCATCAAGCATTGGAATGTAGCAGGTGCATTGCACAGCCTGAAGGGCATGTGTTCACATTTGAAGAAGCCTAAATGCCCGACCATAAAGGCCGTGTACTTCTTTGAACCAGGACTCATTGGTACCTGCCAAAAGCCTGAGAGGAAGTCAAAGCTTGAAAAGAACTTGGCTCCAGTCAGATAGTCCAGGGTCTCCTGGATGTGCAGCAATGGGTAAGAGTCCTTTTTGGTGCACTCATTCAGCTTTCAAAAATCAATGCAGAACCTCAGGCCACTGTCTTTCTTCCAGACAAGGACCACAGCATTGCTCCAAACACTCTTGCTGGGTTTGATCACCTCTGCTTCTTGCATGGTCTGCAGGTGCTCTCAAACCTCATCTATCATGTGGGGTGGGATCCACCTGAACTGTTCCTTGATGGGTGTCTCATCATCCACCACTATCTCATGTTCTGCTGTGTCTGTCTGCCCAAGTTCGTGTGTTCCTAGGGAGAAGACATCATGAAATTCTTGTAACAAGGCTTTAGCTTTTTGGCAAGTACATCTGGCCAGTTATTCAGACCCATCAAGTCAAGCTTTTCCATAACTTTCTCACATCATTCCTCATTGGTTAGGTGAGGTTCAGGGTCCAGCCTCTTAATGCCTAGTTCTTCATCTAGTTGCTCTATCATGCCTGGCAGGATGTACTTGTCAGGGATGACATTCACTGTCACAACTCTGGCCAGGGGTTCACCCTTCTTGATGTTGGTTGCAGCCACTTTGGTGTTTTCCAAGATGACTGTAACTTTGTCTGAACCCACACACATGTAGCATATGGTCAACCAGAATTGGGTTCCTGGGGGGAGTCACCCATCTCCCTCCAGCAGCTCTTTAGTTGCTACCTCAAGCTGTGCCTGAGTGAAGAGGGTCTTAACCTGCCGCTCCACTGCAACTTGAGTAAATGGTGGCAGCTTGATGTCTTTTGCCACCCAGACCACCTCTTCATAGTCCATAGAGTTGATCTTACAATTGGCTATCCCATACTCCACGATGCTCTTGAGAACCAGTGCCACATGGTCCTCATCAAACCCAGACACCCCATTGACTTGTATTCAGATGATGACATAGCCAGCGACTTTGGTCCTCTGCCCCCTATCCCATTCATGTAGAGCTCCCTGCTCACACATAAGTCAGTGAGGGGGAAGACACGAAGTCCCTGGCATCGAGCTTATCTGGGTGTTACCAGGTTGACAGTTGAGCCCATGTCTATCAGTGCGAAACAGGTCTCACCATCCACCCTGACATGACCAACCATGTCTCTCCCCACCCAGCATCCCAATGCATCCTCATTAATCAAGGGAGCTCTGCCATGACTAGCCCTTAATTGGGGACCAGGTCATCTGGGTGACTGGTCACCGGACTGCAGTCGAGTGGCTTCTGGGGGGTCCATCCTCCCTGCTTCTGCAATCCCCCTGTTCCATTTAAATATGCCTTCCAGACAGGGTTCTGATCAGGAAAGTCACGAATCAGGTGGTTGGGGGAGTCACAGTTGAAGCAGCATCACTGTCTCCCCTCTGTCCTGTCTATCATTTGACCTATTTGGACATTGAATCCTTCTTGGGGGTTGTCTTCATCACTGGAGTTGGGAGGGGGTTCCCGCATTACCCCGTCAAGGTCAAGAGTCGCTCCCACATGGGCACGTGCCTGTGGCTGACTGTCCTGTCCCCCCAACCTTGCATGGTCAGGCTGATCATTGCCTGCATAGCACACATGAGGCCTATCCGCTCATTCATCTTCATGATTTCCAAAAGGGAGTCGAACATGTGATCTGTGAGCTCTCATTGCACAAAGGACAGAGAGGACCTCAGGTCTTCCCTCAGCCCACCATACAAGTGATCATGGGCTGTTCAGTCTGCCACCTCTGGGGGCAGCTTTTGAGGGTGCCCATTCTGGATTATCTGTACAATGTCACTCAGTCAAGCTGCAAACAACCGCACCAGTTTGTGGGGTTGCTGCTGCATGGCATACAGCTCCTGTATGAGATCAAAGTCTCCAGACACCTTGAAGAACCCATCCAAACATTGGAACATGCCAGCCACCATCAATTCCTTGGTGACCTGAGCAGCTCCAGGCAGGTCCACAATTATGCTACCCATAGTGGACATGATCGAATCCTTATATCCTGACCACTGATGACCCTTCACTATGTTCTGCCAAATGATGTAGGCCACCGTGGTACTTGAGGCAGTCATGGGTGCTTACTTCAGGTTTCCCAGGTAGTCATGGCTATGGTTCCTTCGATGACCCTGACTCCATCGACTAGCATGCCTGATCATCATGGCATCAGAAGTGTAGGAGGCATCTGAGTCAGATCCACCACCCCCCTATCAGGAGGGGGAGGGCAATGGAGGCAGTCAGTGGGGCCAACCCACGCCTCATCTCTGACCCACCTTCAGCTCCCCCTTTGCTGGTTTTCCCTTATGAGGTTTGGGTCGGGGTTTCTGACCCCCCTTTGAGGCCATATGTTCCATCTCATCCACTCTGGCTGCACCCATGCTGGGTGCATCAGCACCTACTAGGCCATCTTCCAGGTTGGAGTCAGTATCTGGATCTGGAGGCCCTCCTCTGGGTCAGCCAACCCTGGGCAGCTCTGACCCAACCCTTGGAGCTAGTTCCCCAGACAACCTCTGTGGCTGCTTTGACTTTGGTTTCTGGATTCGGTCCCTGACCTTGCCCATTTGATGGGCAGTGGCTCTTCTTGCTACCATTACTGGCAACTCCATGGTGATAAGTTCCATCTGGTGGCCAATCCAGTCATGCCAACCCACTGAAAGGTGGACTGTGACTTGTTCTGCTTCATGTTGCAACAGCCCCTCATTCCAGACCTGCCACCCAAAGAACAACAGGGCATGGGCCCCATCTAACAGCATCACTTCTTGCAGATTGGGTTCCTAGATCTGTATCAGGTCAAGCACAACCCGATCATTCCATAGGTGTGGGGACAGTGGATGATAGTCCCCATCTCCACCATATTCCAGCACTGACAGGTGCACTGCATACCTGTGGGTGTCTGCACAGTCCTCCGGTCATCCCAGTTGGGGACCATATCTCTCTTTGGGAGCTCAATCAGGCAGGTTCTGGGGTCCAGTTTGATTCCCCTTCTCGACTACTCCCTCTGCATGTGACTTTACAAGTTTCTCTTCTTTAACTTCAGTCACTGTAGCTTCAGTGGCATCCTCCCCATCACTGGTCAGATGATCTCCCATGTGTCTGTCCATGGATGTCCCATCCTTGTTCATCTCACTTGTGTGGCTACCAATCGTTGGGTTCATCTAATGGAGGCACTCAGGCCTTAGGTGAATTAAAATGAACTAATGTGAGCTGGGTTGTTCCACTGTGAATATCATCTTTATGGGCCTGCCTTAGCCACCTGTAGGGTCCCCACAGTCAGATAATTAAGAATGATCACTAGTTTACCACTACTGCACCCTGTTCAGGCAGTCGTGTTTGTGCTGTAGATTGCAGTCTATGGTGGTCCTCCAGTGGACCATGAACCCAGACTGCTCCCTCTGCCAACACAGTTATATGTGCCAGCCCACCCAGGGACACCAATTGTCACAGGAGCAGACTCCTCGCAACCTCAATTCTGTTTGTGGCCTAACAGCTCATATGACTGAGGCTGGACATGTTACACAATCGTACTGCTGTTTGGCTACTGAGAGGTAGAGTGGTCCCATTTCACACCTTACTCGGGGTGATGTTATTGGCTGGTTGGTTGAATGACTGAACTTGAACTAAGACCTAACAAACTTAGGTAGTATGTCCCACGTGGGACATGCTGTCAGAAGAAAATAA
>JBCAUI010452060.1:0-13888 GCA_038406195.1 Haplosyllis anthogorgicola
AGCCAATGTACAGCTTCAGAGCCTTCTACATGTATTAAATGTACAGTGCAATAAATATGCCGGAAGTGCTAAATATGTATGGGCGTATGAGTGGTTTTTCATAATATAACAATGAGTTCCTTTAAATGTGGTGTAATAATTTGGGGGGGGGCAATTCTTCACATATTTATATAGTTTTACCATATGAAGTAAATCTGATGATAAATTGGATAATCAATCAATTTTAGTTGTTAGATGATCAATGACACCTTTAGGTGGATGACCCCACCTCTACTTTAGTGGTGCGCACTCCTGAGCCATGGCTGGGGAACGATACGCGCTCCTGAGACTGCGCGCTCCCTATCCTGGTACAACGTTATCAATAATATCAAGAAACTACTGTACATGCAATTATTTTCAATCATTGATATATCTTTCGCACATCTGTTAAATACGAGAAGCTTTGCTTCTTTCGCTTTCTGCCTACGTTCTTAACAACTGTCCTTGTTTCCCATTCACAATATTCCATATATTATAAGGAGGTCTATCACCTCTTAGTTGTTGATTCCGTATAATTTTATTGTAAATGGAAATGGTTTTTCTTCAGGGAAAGAAAGCGTGTCTACTCTAGCTAATCAGGGAGCAATTGAGAATGACAAGAATTGTCCTGAGGTGTGTAGCAAATGATAGCGTCATAGGAAAATACATTAACTCTCTGCATCGAAACCTGAAAAAGCACTCAAAGACAAGAGATTAAGCTCAACTCCATCAGAGTTATTCACTAATGGAGCCCAGTGGCTTCTTTCCTGTAATATACATAAGGAAAATGTCCCATTTCAGACACTTCGATGCGCGTAGGATGATTTGTTAGAAATGTGTTTTATGTAAAACATACTTTCTACAGAAGTTATTTGCGGACTAAGCTCTATTCGAAAAACTCAGCTAAAATAAAAGAAGAGAAAGAAGGGACACTGACTGTACTAAGTTACAGCCACCTGTACAATGCAGTCAACTAAATGGCCACGAGCACTGTCATAAATGATACATTAGCACTATTAATAAAGAAAACATAATGTCTGAGGGATGGCCTTCTCGTTGCCATAACAACCCTGCAGGGCAAGGTCATTATGTGTTAACTTACAAATATCATAATGTCTAACTATGGCAAAAATAATCAATTCCCAAATGTATGCATGACTAGTAAGCATCTCTTCGCATCATTTATCGATTTGAGTCTCAACAGCTTCAAATAAGTCTAACAATCTTCTCAATAATTGATTTCCTTTGCAGTTAATCATCACAATCTCGTACCACCATCTGTTACCACTATGACTGGCAATTATCCACATAAGATAAGGAGTTCCTCATAATTTGTTTTCTTTATAAGATGTAAACATGTGACAGATTTCAATATCCTTTGCCAGTTACCCCGCTGGAAGCGACCATGTACAATTCTGAAGATACAGTTTTGCTGCTTGTTCATCCAAGTACAAAGTCTGTCCTGATCAATATGTGTAATCAGCCAATATGAAGAGCAGTCTGAGGCAAAAATCTCTTTACCCCGTCCTGTCAATATAATCATTTCTCAGTCACGAAGCATACAGTAATAAATCTTACTTCAGCACTAAATACGTCATACGTTTTTATGATAAATTATTGTTAGCATTCGGTACCAATTACATTTCCAATCCGAAGAAAATACACGTCAACATGTCCAGCTCCAGCGTACGGAGACTTTATCAATTATTCAAGTGCGCGACCACTGTGACATAAATAAATGAACCACAAATCTATTTTGGGATGAACTGAGTTTTCATTTTATTCTCTATACAGATCTACAATTCACTTTGAAACAGAAACGCGAATTGCATTGGCTTTGTGACTTGTTTAACGTTCATATCTCAATTGCAACAATAAATATTCACAGCAAAGAGAGATCGAGAGATATCTAAGAACAGGAATGCAGTGCAACTAAGAAAGTTAAATTACAACTATCTTTCTCATTTCTTAACACAGATCACAGAATTCTACACATTTTATACTACTGTACATCAGAAACATATACACATTCTAATTCAGTTAGTTGTTAGCGATATAACTACAGCACTTTGTACAGGAATTGTTGGAGCATTGAAATAATAATGCTACAAGGTTACACATGTCGAGTCATGTATAGACTAGATTATCGTATCATCTGTATTCACAATTTTATTAACCTACATCTTCATATGCCCTAAAGTTAATTTTAACAACACAGGAATAACAGGAATGTCGTAACATATACTACATAACAGAGGAAATAAAAGGTAAGCCATATTCATATATTTATGTAAATGAGAAAATAATTCAAAGCTTAATAAACAAAATACCAGTATATAATCATTTTAAACAGTTTATGGAATGCATGATTCTGTCCTATACATAACTTAAATAAATATCAGGTGAAGCTGTCCTTCATTAAAGTGAACAAATGGACAAGTCACCAAACACGCAGCTTTTGTTTTTTTTATAAACAACTCTGACATTCACTGCTTGTTTTCAGATCTTTAAAACACATGCAACACACATTTTAAAACAGTTTAACATACCAGCAAAGGCACATTAATTATATATGCCTTCGAAACTAATAAGGGACTTTTCTGCATTCAATTACCTTTACAATTTGTTGGTACATTTTAAAGCAGCATTTGATAGCACAACTTCAACTTCGTGATTTGAGAATTCAATCGGGACTGAAATGAGACATTTATTTCCTAGATACAAAGAACCAGTTATTTTTTGCGGTTCCCCGTGTCTCGTGAGACTTACAGAAATGGCTACAACTTGAAATGTTCCTTAGTTTTTGTATATTCTATTGAAGGAACTGGTAAATTGTGCAGACTTAATGAAGTTACGAACAGCACATTACACAGAACAAACGTACCACATTTATATGCGTTATGTCCACGGTTAAGGAACCGATAGAAATGATTATTTCGACTGTTCAAGATATTGCTTAACCTCGTCTTTCACCTTACCTGACACAGTTACAGTATAAATAACGTCACAATAAATAGCTTCATTCTAAGAACAGTACTATAAACCGAGTTAGGTTGGGAACTAAACAAGAGTGATGTCGTGATGTTTCATTCCATTTCTGCTTTTGTCGCATTCAAAATTCTATTCTAACTGCTGCAACGCAGGTTACAGAGCAGAAATTTCAGTGTAATCAATTTGCTCCTGGGATGAATAATTCCGTTTCTTTATTAACATGATTGCGCTCACCGGGAAAACAAACGACATACGTACCTAGTGACCAGCTATACTTTCGATTTATACTTTTAACAAGATACTTATATTCATTGTTTACGGCATTTCACGAAACAGAAAGCTATACATTTTGGCCTTTAGTACTCAGCTTACTTATCCTATACATAACAAGTTTTCGAAGACATGTTTCTGGAATGGGAAACAAATTCGCTTTACAGTACAATGGAATTTAAGTAAGTTTTGGTCCATGACAACAATGAAACAAATAAATACAATTGTTTAAAGGACTTCGACCTTTTTGGGCACAGTAAAGTATCTTTTGCCAATTGTGCTAAGTTCAGTCAGTTTAAATATCGGATTGGAGAACACACTACACAAATGTATCAAATTGCAGGTAATCCTCAGTTTCTAAATGCAAACACACCGCTACGAAGCCTGACGTTAAAATGAGCCTACTTTTTTAATCACGACACTTCAACTGCATGCATTAATTACTTCAAAACCCACCGCCTGATAAAAACATGAACTACCTAAATTCACTTCAACTGAACTACGTGATTTATCTACCAAATCGATGATTTAATTTGAAAGATAAAAGGGCCCTAGCCTATTGGAAAGGTAACGCAGAGAAAGTTGCACACTGACTGTGAATCACAGTTGTTGTACCAGATATCGCTATCACATCCATTGTGCTTGACATAAACATGCAGTTATTATTTATCGGATATTTAGAGCTGACTAATATTGGCACAATTGACAGTATCACTGATTTCCTATACATTCCTCTTCCCTTTTCAATTTACACATGGCACATAATACGTTCTTTGCTCTTGGTGAAAGGTTAATGGAATGATTTTATTGGATTAGTTATGAAGCCATTATCTAGTACTGATGTATCTACCGGTTTCACAATATGAAGAGCTCTAGGAGCCCATTTCCAAACGCCATTTATTTGCTATATTTATAAACACCACGCACAATGTGACCCAGTAGCAGCTTACAAGAAACGAAATTCTTGAATACGGTTGCATTAGGAAATGAAACAAGAGGCAAGATATGATAACACTGTCATGGTCCTTGCTACGCAATCTCTTAACTCAATCACACATTATTCTCAGAAACACTGTTAACACACCAGTAAACTGCCTTACAGGAAACATGCTCATTCTTCGACACTTTTAACGGCTGGATTACACGTAATTAATTTTATAGCAAATTGTATTCATGGGTAATTAAAATGTACAGTGGTACTTCTTGTGAAACGTTGATGATTAAAAGTCAATAATTTTTTCCTCCCTTTTTTTTGTAATGGAAGTCACTTATCTGAAGCATGTTTTCCGTAAAGAGCTCAACTCATCTTTGAAGTTCAGCATTCAATGATGATACAAGGAAAATTGTTACCACACATACATTGTCTCTCTTAACACTGACAGCCGCCATTCTGAGGGTTAGGATTCTCGGTGAGCCGCTTGGTCTGTGGGTTGTTGACTATCGTAGGATCGGAATCAAGGCTCTCCGACATCTTGTCACAGATGATGTCTACTAACCGTTCAAACACAGCTTTTACATTGATGTTCTCCTTGGCTGACGTCTCAAAGAATTCTAAACCTGAAAACACAACGAGCAAGGTTTTATCAGACCATTCAACACTTTACGGTAAGCTCCCTGATCGAACACACAACATGTCATTCAAAAATATTTTCGTAACATTTCACCCAGTAACAAAATTTTACCTGCCAGCAACAGACACACACTAGATCTGGGAGTGCACGATGAATTTGTAAGTGTATTCATCTTCATTAAAATCAATACCGGTGAAATTATATTTCTTGTATTCCCCATTACCCATGCATTTAACATGCTCTTCCATACAAGTGTTGACCTAAACCGTAGCTAGAAGACCAAATTATTGAGGCAGTGCATCTTACTACAATTTCTCACATAAAGTGACTCGGTGAAGTCTCTTTTGGGAGATATTTACCATGCGCTAAATTAAATAAAGTCTTCAGATGACAAAATAAACTCGGGTCCCTAATGGATACTACTCCTAAGCACACCACATCATTGAAATGCATTGAATTTGTGTTCATTACTTTTTCGAAGTTGCAATCAAGATTCTGAAGCTGTAAGCCTTTTCGTTTCCAACTCATTTGTTGGACTACTAATTTTGTTTCCAACAGCAGCTTAACAGGAAAGTAGAAGCTGTGCAGATCATTTGCCATTTCACGAGTCTGTTTTACACAAATGTATTTAAGGACGGAAGGACGAAAAGGTACACAATTTAGCCTGGTGCTTCTAGAACAGAGGCTTATGTATTTGATTGACTGTTCTCTAGTGAGATACGGTACAAACCAAATTGAGCAGCCTTTGCCCACATCTTGCCATAAACAGTGCCATGGCAAATTTCGGGCTGGCGAGCTTGACATTTCTTTTAATTCTTCGCGGTGCTTGACCTGAACATTTAACAATATACCATGTGTACAACTCTAGTTTACCAGGAGGAATGCGACTGCAATAATAGAAGTTTTACTAACAAAGAAACAATACTCGTTTACGAATTCATTGTACAATACTAATTAAGTAAATACGAAACTACATGTCCAGAAATAGATACGAGACGGATATCTTGTAACATTACGCTTGTGATTAATCTCTTTTCTCTGTAGAAGGTTTTTTATCTTTACCACGGAGATAAAGGACAATTGGAAGGAAATACTAATGACAGAACCTGCGTGAAATCTACCGCCTGCTGCGACCCAAGGCTGAGGCGACCTCAAATCTAATTAATGCATGAATGTCCAAAAAGAGAGACCAAATTGGCAGACATTTGCAGCAGCTTGAAGTCTCGGTTAGGCAGTGCAACAAGGGGTCACAGTGAAGATGTGAAACATGCAGGAAAGGTTGGGAACAAGGTAAAAAGCTGCTAGAACGACAGCTTTATTTCACAATGTCATCCGATCGTGGTACATGACCAGCTACAACAAAATGACTACGAGCATGCCTTGAATACAGTAACCCATATTCCCACAACCTGTAACATGCTAAAACATCGACGTTTTACCATTACCAAGCTTTCTATATATCCCATAAAGCTGTATTATGGCATACACAGCAAATCATTCATGATAATAAAACAATAATGCTTCATCACGCAAACACGTCATCCTTTTATGAAAAGTGCAAGTACATAATAGCTTTGTAATCTGATTGTGTGTTTTTCGGTTAAAGTTGAGACCCCACAATTATATGTCTGAAATACTATCATGTCTGGCTAATGATTTTGGCTTATTTACCTTGGTCAGTTTGTCAAATAAACGAACTCTCCATCCAGTTACTATGATACGCTTTGGGGCAGAACACCACCTCCAGTTTCATAGGGTCATCAATAACAAGATTGGATACATGCATAAAGATTAATGTCACAGGATCATGAATGATTTGCCATCTGCTCAAAAGGATGTACAGTTTATAAGCGCATTATTACGTACCAAGTTGGTCAGCTAACTGCTTGCCTCGCTCTGTTGAAACGACTCGCTCATCTTCGAGATCGCATTTGTTACCAACTAAGACAACTTGGGCATTATCCCAGGAATATGTCTTGATTTGTGTACACCTGGAGGAAAGAAGGAAAACAGATAGAACTCAAAAAAGACGCCATTCACAAAACACGGGATTATAAAAGCCATTACCAGTCCCTCCTACACGCATACAAGCACGCAAGCAATGCTGGTAACCTCTGTGTCACCGCAATTAAAGGGTCGAAAGATTAGAATGCACCTTCCAGTGTGCATTCCATTTATGACATTGTGTAGTGGTGTTATGATATCATTATCAACGAATGTATCGATCGAGATTCTGCTGAATGCAATCGAACTGTATTCCATGCACCATCTGTTCCATGTCCCATTGATAATTACATTAAAAGGTCGTGGTCAATAATTTCATTAGGTTACACAGCATGTTGCTTGGGTACGGTTATGCTGAGAGGCAATGGTAACTGTCACAAAGATGAGACCATCACCATCCATCACTGTAGGGGAAATAGACACAAGCCACTGACTGCAACAACTGACGCACTGGTATACAACACAAGACAGGATTGGGACCAGGGTGTGGTGTGGTGGTAGTAAGGCTATCTAGGACCGGTAATACACGGTCACCCTTTGTGCTTTCTTGTCGCTCTGACGACAATCCTACCTAAGCTGTCAGCGAGGTACCTCCCACGTTCAGTAGAGATGACTCTCTCGTCTTCGGCATCACATTTGTTTCCAACAAGCACCACCTGTGCATTGTCCCACGAATACATCTTGATCTGAGTGGACCTACAAAGTGTAGCTGACATAATGTACTCCTTATCTCAGCACTTGGCAACGTGCTTTGAAGGGGTACCATGTAGAAACATTGAAACATGAGTGCATGGTCAACAGGGATAGTGTTACTATTCTATCCAGAAACAAACAGTTCTAATAAATAGCACATATTTATTTTCCATTGAACACTTTGTACAAGAGAAGTACCTTACACATTTTACGTTACCAAATAGAATTTACATGATCTAAATCGATACAATAATTTGGGTACAATTGTCCAATATATATTACACGTACAAACGTATGTACAAAATTTAACAATCTAATTCGATCAATTTCTCTACTATAGATGTCAGAACTGCAATCGAAAGACTACATTTAGTTTTATCGTCCGTGTATTGTGCGGGATAAGGTAAAGGGAAATGTAACATTCCCCTTGGAAATGATAGGTATTATCCATGGAGTTGGTTAAATGGATGGATGGCGCCAGGAAAGAGATGGCTTGTTTTGCCAGACGTAGTCTAACAAGGAAATTTTAGAAACAATGCAAGCACATTGGCAATTACATAATTATTTTGTTAACTGCGAATGGAACCTGAACGTTCAGCTTGCAGGGTGCAAGATTCCTTAAGTACATGTATATCCACATTGTCGTTAAAAGTTTATAGAGCACCCAAAGAATGCGTTGTTAAAAACACGTCGCTGTAAATTTGGTAACACTTCAAATGTTCAATGCAATTTTATAAAACATGTAAACAAAATTTAATTAAGATAAAATCGTACCAATCTTGTACTGCATTAAATGATTCTTCATTTGTGACGTCATACATTAAAATAAAACCCATAGCACCTCTGTAGTACGCTGTGGTAATTGTCCTATATCTTTCTTGACCAGCTGTGTCCTACAATTAAAAATTATCAAATCGTTTAGAAAAGTAATTTGAATGCTTTGTTAAATGCTAGTTTAGTATTATTACCACTACAGTCTAGCTAAAATGTCAAAGATAGGCCTCATGAGGGCTGGACATGCCATTCTTTGTAGACAGTGATATCATAAAATTTCGTTTCTGTCTTGTCCTGCGATATTTCCAAGGTAGCTTTTTGTTTGTAGCAACAATTTTAGTCTAACAATTTCATCTTACGTGCAGTAAAAAACAGTTTTAAGGACACCTCTCAAGTCAAGCCTTTTTGTCCTTATAAAGGGAGTTTTCCTCTATCATGTTATACGCTATTCAAATATCCCAATTAATATTATGACACACTTAGTCACTTTTACCATGTTTTACCATTTACTATATGTTTATGGTAGCCATTTGATGCACACTTCATACTTGCCAGTATTAACAAAATTGCCGTGAAACTAAATACGGAGTGTCCTTGTATGAGGGATGTCCCTAAATAAACATGATTACTAATAAAATAATTGGGCATGTCCCTACAAAGGAGGTGTCCTAGGATCAGAGGGGGCCTTGAACGGAGGTTCTACTGTGCAACTATGTCGTTGATATGTGCGTTTTCTTTTTCTTTTCTTTCTTTCTTTATCTATTTGTTTTTATCTCTTTCTTCTCCAAAGAAGAAATGACTTTTAAAACTGTCATTTCCTTCAAAGTACTCAAAACGGCATTCCTTCATTTACTGTATAATTGACCACATATCTATGACAAGCTAATTATTAGTATAACTGTATAAATTTATCCGTATTCTACAAATAAAATTATTATATGTTTCTCTTAATATATTCTATGTTTTAGCTTTACATTCAAACGATGCATACCATCAATTAAATTCTTTTACAAATCCATTTTAAACCTATTGGCCTGCTTTGTGTTCTTACGCGTACATCAGCTTGAGGGATTTAGGCTTTTTTTATTTAATTGTTTGGATTACATTTCCCGCCGCACTTTGAAATCGGGATTTCAAAAAAACAAAACAAAAAACTCATTTGAGGTTGAAACATGTTGCGCAAGGCAAGATTTTTCCATCGTAACGAGTTTTGTCAGGAGACGATTGAGAAATATTATAAATATTTAAACAGTTTGGCTTTCTTGGGACCAAGTTCAATTTTTTTTTTCCCGATCGCCGCACTTTGAAAATCCTGAAAGTGCAATGTAATCCAAATGATTAAAAAGAAGGCCTTACGGAATCTCACATTGTCATTGAAATGACGACAACTCAGGAGCTGAATGGAGACAAGTAGCTGATTCCTCGGGTAATCAGTATTCATAGAAGGGAAGAAATCTTCACAGGCAGTCGGTACACTTCACCAGTGTAAAGAAGTGTGTGGTAAAGTCAATATTGTCCCGAGAAATGATTCTTTACTGATTCGCTGTTAATGACGGTTGAGTAATGAGAAATGTCGAACTGGGAATTGTTGCTGACAAAACAGCAAAATCCATTGCAAAGGTTACGGCTTTCCATTGCCTTTTACATGAGCTTTGCCGTTTTAGGAGGTTAAACCCTCGAAAGTTTATTTCTGCCTTTCTGGTTGCGTCCAAAAAAAAGTAACATGCAATGAATCAATCAATGGCTGTTACAAAGAATCCACAGATAATAACATTCGTCACGTTTTATTTTCTTCAAAAAGAACACTTCTCTTTCTGTCACAGCATTGTTCATAACGAAGCATACATAACAGGATATTTGTTGCCTGTAAAGATGGATACAGTGTTCTGGTCATGCGTTCATTTGTGGCGTTTGGTATTTAGTCAGCAAAAGCTGCGTTATTCACTCTAAAAGATTGATTGTGGAACGAACGGCTACTGAATACAACAATAATAGCTGTTGAACAATGTCATATCAATTACTAAATTTTCTACAATGTTTACTGATGTGCTGCTCACGTACAGTATTGTGTGCCATTGTATCAAATAAACAAATATTATACATAACAGGTCAACGCATAATGACAATGACATAACGAATACAAAGAGATGTCATCTCTCATAACAGAGTGGTAGTCAGCTGGTATCTTTTTCTGCTGAGGGACTGGTTACGAGAGCACATCACAATTGTCACCTGTCTTAAGTATTAAATCACGGTCGTCTGGAAAAAAGTAGTTTGTTGTCAGGTTGTCATGTAAATTTCAATGCCTTATGACACAAATACGTCAGAGTTAACTGGTACATGCAGTACATGTAAATTTCATGAAGATGTTGACATCAGCCAGGTGCCCGCTTCATACGTTCTTCATGATGATGGGTGGTTTTAGCGAAAAAAAGTTTAGCGATAAATGTTGATTGGACATGCCACTGTCTTTACCAAATAATTTGATTTTCTTGAATGCAACATGCCAATCGGAACAGGATACCTGATCAAGAGCACAGCTTCAATTACAACTGCCACCATCTAATGTTAATTTGGTCAGTACAACAGCTTCAAGATTATTACCGTATCAATTTTCCAATGTGTTTTTATCGATTATTTGTGGGAAGATTGACGGTATTTTAAGACGTCGCCGTCTAGTTAAATCTAGAAAGCGTCCTTCATGCAACGTTTTAGCTACTCAATGCCTACATTACACACATCAACATGGATAATATTTATAGAGCTATTGAATGCTTACCTTTACTAAGTTTCCCACGTTAAAAGAAAACTTTATTCTCGGAATTATTCTCACCAATATACAATCCTGCCAAATGCAAAACAAAGTGCAAATTCATTGTTTATAAATAATTCATCACTCAAAATAATGTTCAAGAAACAGTCATCTTTGCAATACTATATCAAAGTCAAGTTTTCATGTCAACATGCAACTATTTCACTAAGTTTGAAGTACCTTTGAAAGGCACATCTGTATTAAACACCTAATCTTCGTGACATTGCGTTTTAGCATGCTTGTCTCATACGGTTGGTTTGCTTTGTACACGAGCCCAAGCAATTGATATATTCGTCGCATATTAAGCGAATAATAGCCCAGTGTTTAGGTGTAGTATACGCAGAGGTATCTTATTTGGTCATTTATATCGCCTATGACCATTTGTGCATTAAACTGAAGCACGCAAACATTGTGTTCTGGTTGTAGATAAGGTGTATTTTATGAGTACCATCTCCCTGAATTTGTACAAAGGCCTTGCCTCAATATTTGTAACCTTTGATTTGTAAATTGTATGTTATTCTGTATCGTGCCAGTCTGACAGATCTATGGCACACGTATTTCCTCCCTCTTGACACCAATCAGCCAGATAGGGATGCTGGTCAAAGGGGCAGGGTAAAGACAGTAACATAGATTACATAGTTGAGCATTTTGTGCAAATTATTTTAATTTCGCAATTGCAATTTGAAATCAAAAGGTTTTCTCGCTGTGTCATTCTTGCGCGGGTTTTCACACAATTCTGTTATTTTCCAATGACATTTGCACATAACAACTTTTATATCTTTACCTCACGTGTCCACAGTAATAGGGCAGCAATGGTGAATTTGATCTATTTCGAAAAGCGTAATAAAAAAAATATTGTACCTGAAATGGACTACATACCCCTTTCCTGTATTTCCATCGGTATTTCTAAAAAATACCGGAGGGATGTGAGATTTTTTGCTAATTCCTACTCAGCAACCATCGTGTCCCGTCTCCAGAGACACACAATCCTAAGCAAGCTAATTCCTCAAGATTTTGAGCCCATAACCAAATTTACTCCAGACTTTTTACACTTGTGAACTTGCTACTTCATATTTCCCTTTCAGAAAGCACTCGGAAATCTAATTGCAAATGGTGATTGCTTGGAAACTTGAAGATGCATGTTAACTTTGTGAACTCTAGGAGAAGGCAAATGCATTTCTTTGGCCACATTTAAAGAGGCAATAAAGCATTTCTTTTCATGGGGAAACTGTATCTCATTTACCCATTCTCGAGTGGACAGTAAGAGATTAAGCACATGGCCACTCGACGTATTCATTTCAATATACTTAACAAACTCACACTTCAAAGAATAGAATTGAAATTGTTTTGGAAATTAAAACTGTGTATTCTGTACGCTTTGAAGGAAATTCCATAATAGCAAAGCCCTAATTATACCCATGGGTGGCTTCATAAACATATAATTAGCAAATAAAAGGTGCTGTATTTAGCCTATAGCCGTTGGCAGTCCACTATTTTTAGTCTTTTTTGGAAGTAAAACACACATTATCAGATACCCTCCCTTTCTGACCTTTAAGGTCACTGGATACATGCATCTCAGCTTAAATACATTAAACTTCAAACAAATGCCGTTGTTGCTATTTTTCCATATCATTCTGTAACTTATCTTTTCACCATTTTGGGTCGAAAATACATATCCCCCTCTACACACACTTAACATCTTAATAATGCTACACTGCAATCAGTAAATTCGTAATAATGCACTTACCTCAGTTATTTCCCGTTCAGTTTATATTTCAAATTTCACGTTGCAGCGCTCAATTTGGAGATCAGTCTGCACATGAAGAATTCAAATGCTAACAAGTAAACCTAGGCATTAAAGATATATATCCATTTATAAAAATGTAAAGTACGCGTAAGAAACCATCCTTGTAGGAGACCTTGCATGCTTCTCAGACTGTACGTCAGATTATTAAGCTCAGCACAGCATGTTCATTGTACAGTTTTCAAAGAAGACGGTGTTGCCTTTCCTGGTGCGGTCCTTGTTGACAGAGTTTTTCAGAAGTAGCAGACCCTGACCTCACAAGTGACATCTCAATCTTAAACAGGCAAAACAAATTGAATTCGAGTCCGACCAAAAGTGTTAGACCCAAGAAAACACTGCGGTGCGTCTTCAACACACTAGGCCTATATATTTAATCCAAGGTATTAACACACAAATATCTGATGTCCCTGCGTCTTTGAACAATTGTCCCAATGTGTAATTTTGTCCATTTATCTAACCCCTCTTCCGGAAAAATATGAGGATGTTGAAAAATGTTAAGTCCAGTGTAAACTGAGCTTTCCGATGTCACAATGTCCACGGCTGTCGTGTGAACGTTCTTCAAGGGTAATTTGGCCAAATCTCACATCACCCATTGAGTTTTCGTGACCCTGAGGAATAAATTTTCGTAAATTTATAGCATCACACCATACGGTCCAAGGTTTCCCTGGAACACTCAAATGGAAGGGAATAATATCATGTAATCACAACACCATTTTAGGATAAAATAGTAACTCTTGAAAATGCTGTATCCCCTCGCCTTCAGGTGTTTTCGCCCCCTCAGTTTCAGTTCCAGTTCAAGTTCAGTTCAAGTTTCTGTTTCGCATCTTTAATTACGACTGATGTTATAATCGTCCGTAATAATGTATTTTTTTTGTTTTTTAGGTGCAGATGCACTCTTATGTTTACATACCCTGGACACCCCTGGATCTACAATCATGACCGATTATACTA
>JBCAUI010452171.1:0-27285 GCA_038406195.1 Haplosyllis anthogorgicola
AAGCTTTTGAAGGTTCTATTCTAAATTCTAAATTAAAAATAAGGTATATTATTTGGTTTCTACATAGACTTGATGCAGGAATCTTTAGAGGTAATAAAAGCTGGAAAGCAAAATAAAATCAGAGTCTGAGTGCACTACTTACGAACTCGATGAGTTGATGGCAGTGTGAGATTTGAAACTTAAAGTAGAGACAGTAAAACAGACTGACTATTTTAGAGATACTTTGACATTAGTATAGTTTCAAGATTGCACCGCTACAACGCAACACTGCTGCCGTCTTTTGCGCGGGTTTGTACGATTTTCAGGAATCATTTTTACGTCAGGTAGTGGGACGACAAATCGGTAACTGCAAGAACATGTTTTGGCAATAGCTGAACAATTTTCAGTTGAATTTTCGATTTATAATTGTAATTTAGATGTAAAAATAGCAAAATAGTATCTTGCAAACTGTATGCAACCTGCATAAATGTATTTCCATTCTGAGAACATCAGAAGACCTCATGGAAGATGAAAATGCAATAGCTGAGTTTTTGAACTTCCCAAAAATGAGAGCTATTGCATAGTTTTTCTTTACTAAAATGGAAAATATCACAATACTATCATTTACTAAATCTTCATTTTCTTCTGAAGTGTAGACTGGCTATGTCATTAAAGGATGGTTTGATTTAAACATTGATTTTGATGGATACTGCATTTCTTCCTTTCTTACTGCTAAGCCAAAGCTGTCCCACCTCTTATACATGCACGCTGACACGTCCCATACTGATGCATCTCTTGTTGAGCCATCCACAATATCCAAATTGCACATCCAGGACACAGAATTCCAGGATTTCCCTTGCAGAGGGTAGGGGCAGGTGTGTCTCCTATGCCAGCAGAACTGCTGATGAAAAGTAACATTCAACTGCCTGCTTGGACAGCAAATATTTGTTAATAATAAGCATTGATGTAGACATACCTAATACTTGTTTTTAATCTTTCCTGCAGCGCGGTGGCGGGATATCAAATCTACTAAAATCTGTGGGATAATGTTGCCATCCTTCAATGTGTGGCCTTGTGGGTGGCTGTGCGTGTCTTTCAATATCTTAAGAGACAACCTGTCACAAAGTATTGCACACGCAGCAATGGATCTGGGATTTTTAACTGGGGGTACCCTGGCGTTGAGACACGCAGACACAGCTTAAGCCCGTCTTTGCCCTAACACTTACAGGTGGCAGGACGACAAATGTGTGCAAGAGAAACTCAGCTGTATGCACAGATAGCAGATGTTTTGGCAAACGCTGCACAGTTTTTACTTGATATTGCCATAATTAATTATAATTAAAATGTATGAGAAAAGCATAGAAAGACTTAATTCAAGATGAAAATGCAATTGTTGAGTTTTCAAACCCTCCAGAAATGATGTACTCTTGTGTAAAAACACTTTATTCATTGACAGTGAAAGATCACAATATTCTATGCATTTTTATCATCCACTGAACCCTTGTCTTCCTCTGAAGCACGGGCGAAATATGTTATTAAGTGATGGTTTGATTTAAGAGTCGATTTTGAAGGATAGGATGTTTGTACTACAGTCCCCATCTACAGCTGTCCCACCACCAGACTTCCTGAACGCAAGCGTAGTGCTCAAATTCTTGTGAATTGTTCATATTTGCAGGTGTGTTCCAGTAATTTCGGGCATCATCTAATGAAGGATCATGATATAGTTTAAAAAGTTTGGTGGTGCGACAATATGTTTTTGTTCAACATCGGGTAAGACTTACAAAAGAAATATTATAAAAACAGTTATTACATGAATTGCCGGCCCATTTGCCATAAATAACATTAGAGTCCGTGAAATTAGGCCGCAATGCTATCACATTTGTGCAGGTGTACTGTGCAAAACAGGTAAAACATATTAAGAATTCATTTTCCGACACACTGCCGTAAAGAGCGGGTATACCGTATAAAAAGGTGCCGCTCAAAATAGATTCTACTGTATTAGTGTCCTTATCACAGCATTTATCGGATTTTGCCTTTTACAGACATGACAACCAATAAAAAGAAGATTTCGGTGCTACTTCTCAGTCCACAATGGCAGTATGATTCCTATGGGCTCGCAACAGTAACCAGATCATTAGCCAACACCCTGTGGCTGAGTGACATCCCGGCGGAAAAACTATGTGTGACTTGTGCCGTACAGCAAGAACATGAGAAAATCACTTCAATTGATATTAATGACGCCTCAAAACACTGTGTACAGTTGTGTGGTGTTCGTCCGACGAGGGGCACGAAAACTCCTCTGTCAATATCAGACATAGACCTGGGACCCGTCAACTTTTATCATCATTTCTTATCTGATCAAAAGTTTGATTTTGTTATTGGACACGCTCCTTATCTTGCCAATGGAGCTTTCAATATACAGGCTTTCTACAAAGAGCGACGACCGAAAGTGGTTCTGGTCGTCCATGCCCTTCCAAGAACAGAACTTGATGATGTTGATGAAACGGTCATGTGTGAGTGGCTGAAAGATGCAGATGTTGTACTATCTGTTGGTTACACTTTGTACGATGAAGTACAAAATCTGATTTTGTCTCTCGACGATCAGTGTCAGCCCAAGCACAGTTGTTACTTGCCATGTCCTGTCAACTTCGTTACTGAAATCAGGCCAATGGGGGCCAATACTAGCATGGCAAACTTGCAGAACATTCTGCTTTTTGTCAGAGAGAAGGCAAACATGGCGGTTCCCGGCATAGACTTTAAGTTAGCTTCTGCCTTAGCCACAAGGGTATCAGCACCTCTAAAGTTACAAGGTTACAAAGTAAGACTGCTTGTCGCTGGAACCAGTCCTGACGAAAAAACCTCGTGGGAGGAACTGTTTGAAGAAACTAAACAGAACGACCCAACTGTAGACAAGAGGGCAGAAATGGTGTACCACTGTGTAAGTAAAACTGAAGAACTGATGAAACTCTTCAGGAAGAGTCAGCTATGCATCCTTCCACTGAAAACGTGTTCACCACTGTTTGGTACAGAAGCCCTTATGGCGGCTTATGCCAGTGTTCCAATTCTAGTATCAGAACACTCAGGAATTGCAGGCCTACTGCAAAGAGCAGGTGAGGTGGAACCTATCGTTACTGGAATGACGGGGAACCATGAGGCTGACGTAACCAAGTGGACTGAAAGGGTAATACGAAAGCTGTACGAGCCAGTTGATAATCAGTCGCATGCTGAGGAACTGAGAAAGAAATTGCTGGTGGATTGCAACACTGCAGCATCGCAACTTAATTTTCTCAGATGCATTACAGGTAATTGAATACAGTAACACCTCCTTTGAGCGACATCTATTTTGTACGACACTCTCTCTTAAACGACAATTTTGGGTGACATATTCTATTATTAAATGTATGTAATCAGATCTCCTTTGAGCGACACCCTCCCTTTTACGACAATTTTGGGAGGCGAAAGTTGGATGTCGCTCAAATGAGGTCCTCCTGTACAATTAAATGCCGTTTTAAAGAGACTGAGTAATGTTTAGAAGCCGTAAATGAATTTTATTGTGTAAATACTTGGAATGAAATTTAGTTCTTCTTTATTTGTACTGATATTACAAGAGGCACATGTATCAGTCTTTTTCATATTAGGAACACACTTACATGACTTGTCAAAATAGGTTCCGTTCAAGACAGGTTCTACTCTAGGGATTTTTTATTATTTAATTGTTTGGATTACATTTCCAGTAGCAGTTTGAAATGGGTTTTGGTTGCATCGACCAATTATTTTTTGCAAGTCAATCGAAAAAATCTCTAAATTTTATTGACATTTATTAACCCAAACGGTCTATTTATTAGGTCATCAATTTTATTTGCAGAAAATTCAAACGCTGTCATTCGAGTTGAGTTGGATGAAGATGCCACTGTGTTACAAAGAGGCATTGCACTGGCCAACAAATTTAACATGTATGGCCAGGACAACTTCGTTCAGATGCTGGATGCCCAACATTTTGTTGCAGCTTTTGTCTTGAATCTGTTGTATCACAGGGAAAAAATACAGCAAAACCAATTGGATCACATACTGCCTAAAGAGGTAAAAGATGCCTGGTTGCAACTATTGGAGATACTAGAAGATAGGAACAGAACAATGACAAATGTACAGCAAGGCAGCATCCTCTTCACAATGTACTGTCCCAGTCCAGGCGCCTCACAGCAGCTTCAGAGCGAGGAATGGATAAGCTACATTCGACATTACCTTACACAGTTCCTGAATGCTATTGGTTAGTATGTCTCGGTTCCATTCCACCTCGCATTCATTATCTGATTCAGGGGGCGCAATTGCCTTCATTTCCATGTTGTTGGGGTTGTTTTCGTATCTTTTTGAAAGAAAATATTATTATTTTGGATAAAAATGTCTTCAAGGAGAAATGATTTCATACTGGTTCAGTTTCACTGCAAAAGAAAAATAATAAACAAGGACGTCTGAAGCAACTCAGTTAAAGCGTTTTATATGAGTTGTATTTCATAGGTCAGGGCATGATAGCTTTACTAGGTGAGAAATTGGTTCATGAAGGTGTAAATTACTGTCATTTAAAATTCTAATGCATGTGCTGTTTCATTTAACAGGTGTAACCAGCACAAATCTAACAGTTTATCCTGCTAGTGGTTGGCAGAGTACCCTGGATCCAAACACACCTACCAGACGAGAGCCGAAGAGACCGAGTGCTCTGTCGTCCTCAGGTCACGGATCTTTGGGCCCTCTTAATCGAGGATCCATTGATATATTAGAGGTATGCTTCATACACGCTTCAACGAAATTCTGAAAGCTAAAAATATAAAAGACTATTGTGATTCCAAAACTCTTGCCTGAAATGAACAAGTTTTGTAACCCACTTCCCAACCCGAAAAGTTCATATTCATTTTATAACAGCTTCTGAATTTGGAAAGTACAGAACATAGAGGGAACAAAACAATTCCATGTTGTGCTTGTGATGCGCCATGTGATGACTGTTTCCTTGAAACTAGATATTATTTTATTTTATGTACAATTGGTAATCTAATGTATATTATTTGTTGCCAAAAAATGTGTTAATAATAGGGAAGTTTAGCTACAGGTTACGTGGTGAATGACGTGGTCCAAAAACTCAGGTTGTTGTCTCAAGTTTTGGATGAAACCTGATCAATTTTCAGACATACACTGTCATTTTAACTCATGTTTTTGTATTGTAAATGTAAACTTACACGACAAATCTTGACATGGTCATAATGTAATAAGCTAACTGTATCATTTCATACAAGTTTTGAATACATTTTTGTACAAATTTTTTTGAAAATAATCAGGTAACTCAAAACCTGAAAATCTGCATTTTCAGGTCCTGCCTGATGTGAAAATCAGCAAAAACCACATTTCTGGTCACGTCATGCACCGCGTTACTTGAAGCTAAACGTCCCTAATGGATGCTATTGCAAATAACGCCTGTTATGAGACCAATGTTAAGATCATGTCATGTAAAGATCAAATTTCAATTCTTGCAGTATTTTAATTGGTATCTGAGGGCTTCAGAAAGGCTTTATTGTTTTTATTTTTTTATTTTAGTGTAACTTATAATCTCTTTGCTTTCCAGACGTCTACATTGCCGCCTATGCCAGTGAATAGAGTAAACAGTTGGTTGGAATCGTTAGTCCCACAAGATGGTAGTGACAGTGGAAACTGGCCGAGTACAGGCTTGAAAGTGATTGCAGATCTGGCATTGAATATCCCTGGTACAGTGGTGCACAAAATTGCCATATCTGAATCTGGATACATTGGAATCCTATCGGATACGTCAGACCTAGCGCTTACCAAGAATGGTATAACTAGGTTCTTCGGAAGTGGCAAGATGTCTTCTGGGATAAACTTTCTTACCAGAAATGGCAGGGAATATCTGGTTGCCATGTACGGTCAAGAAGGCAATGTAACCCTGTGGGATGTGGAAAATGAAAAAGATCAAGTCGTCTACACAACAGCAGAGAAGACCTCGCAAGTTTTATCTCTTATTGACGACAAAACTGTTGCCTTGTGCGAGCAAAGGCCCAAAGCTCAGGACAACTTTTTCGTGTACATCTTGAGTACTGAGGGCAATCAATGGAAAGTGAAAAACACCTTGCTGGTAGACATTTGGTGTAGAGATATCTATGATATGTGCTATTTAAAAGCAATGGATGGGGTGAGTAGCCTGGTTATGTGCTCTTTGCTGGACAAGTGCGTCTTTTCTGTGGATGTAATTGGTGGACGCATTAGATGGCAGAAGTCCCTAGTGGACATGGGGCAAGCGTTCCAGCCAATGAGCGTCGGTGCTGACGACAGTGATCACGTGTTTGTAGCCAGTCTGAAGCAGCACTGTGTTCACATTCTCTCCGGGGATGATGGTTCTGAATTACACAGGATTCCCTCGCTTCCCCAAAAGGTGACATCCCCGACTTCAGTGTACATCTTCGGGCATTACCTCCATGTATCACACAGGGATGAGAACAATGAGAAATGGAAAATAAGTAAAATCAGTATTTGAATGTAAAGTCAGTGATTACACATGTGCCTTGTGAAAATAACCTATATTTATGAGTGATTTTAAAAATGTAAGTCATACATGTATTGTGATAACAAATGATTGTTAACTTACATTAAAGAACTATTAGTGTGAATTGCATTGAATTACAAAGATAAAATTACATCATATTATGCCAAAACTTGTAATTTTACTGCAGCTAATAATTTCATAGGTTCAGTACACAAAAATCGTTTCAGAACTTTAACAATCCACCTTATGGGAGCTCCTTTACATACCCATGTGTACAGAATTGATAAGATTTCTGTGTAATGAGGAACTTTTATATCATACCGAAAGGTAAATGACTGCAGTTACCTTACATTGAGGTTCGGTTTTTATTCCCCTGGTGGGACATATCTGTACACACATTTACATTGAAATCAGGTTGTCTGTTAATCTTTAATGGAATCCTCCAGCTATTCCTTCAAAACATTTTATGATATATTTTATATGTTTTATCATATATGTAGATTGTGCGTGAAAGGTATCGTGATATGTAAGATTATATAATTCTTATTAATATCTAATCTGTTTACTGGATTGCCCAGCAAAGCCAAAGTAGAAAATACCATTGTTTTGTCAGACGAAAGTGTATTCAAGTTTATCAGGCATGGAACTTTGAGTTATTTTGTGCTCTGAGTCACGTTATTTACGTGGACGTTGTGCTCACACATGATCTTCTTGAACGAATATTTACATATTTTTTGCCTCAAAGGTTGTTTTTTAGATTAATGTGTGGTATTTTTTTCTTAAATAGTGTGGTCTCAAATTTCTTGATACTCAAAACGACTGTGAAAATCAGTCGTTTTGTTTTACAGGTATTGCATTACGATTTATTGGGTGTACTCCTTTGAATCAGGAGAAACTAATATATTAAAATCTTCATCTCTACCAACCCTAAAAGGAGATCATGAAATTTCTATCAATTCTAAGTCAATAGAGTTCCACGCTGAGGTATTATTCGACTCAATATTCCAGCATGAATTTCAATTGTTCCGGGACGTTAAAAAATTGATCCGGAGTACACCCATACAGCATCTATATCAGGATTTTTTGAGACATAAACATTTGAACTTAACATACCGTATATTGCCTAATTAACGCCCATGCGCGTAGGAGTTATTTTTGTACATGTGTGTTATTTGAGGACCTCCACTGCAGACTCCCAGGCAGCTTCAGTTTGAGACGGCAAATAGAAACATACCTAATGGCACCCAACATTCATGATTTTATAAGTATATTTTTGAGAAACAATGGTACCTAACATCTCAAAAAATATTAATCTACACAGTAGGTAGTAGTTTTAGTGAAAAAAGTGTGACAAATTAAAAAATTCTATGTATTACATACCAAAGGTCCGTAGCTGATGTTTGCAAAAAGTTGCATAAATGAGCAAAAAAAAGGGGGTGCGAATTAATTAGGGCATGCGCGTTAATTAGGCAATATACGGTACATGTATTCTCTTTGCTTTCAGGATCCAGAAGGAGTTAACAGAAATCACCTTGGATCCACCCCCTAATTGCAGGTAAGTTATGCACATTGCAGTGTTTCCGCTACAACGCGTACCTGCGCCAAATACGCACATAAATCAAGGAGTGACCCCCAGAAATCAGGGGTGTGCACCCAAGGGGTGCACTGAAAGTTGCATTTGAGTAAAACCCTTTTTTCGTCACAGCATTTGACAAAGACAATCTTACAGGTGTTATCTTTGAGGCATGAAGCCATTCACATTTGATCCAAGTTGTTTGTAATTGAAAGTTAAACTTGTAATAAACGTTAAAATATCAAACCTGTATGCTTTTGTTTAGTGTCCTCCAAAAGTGACAAAGGGACCCCCAGAAATCAGGGGTGGGGGACAAGGTGTCCTCCGGTTTCAAAAAGTAGCGGAAACACTGCACATTGTTATTATAGGTCATTTTACATAATTTGACCTTGACAATTGCTGTCAAAGTGGAATTTAAATCGCGGCCTCAGCTAATAAAAAAATTAAGAAACCAGTGGCAAACCACTATCATAGTCCATATTTATACTACATCCCTCTTTACGGCCACTTGTCGTTAACTACCAAAATATTGTATCAGAAGAGGTGGTCGCAGATACATGTAACGGGTTTTACTGCACATGAAGCCCGATTTCATTCAGGTGCACAAATAATGACACTGAATGTGAAGCACTTTCATTGCTAACTGATTAGAGTCAGGTAATTGATGCTGTTTTAAATCTGCATACCTTGTCCTACTGCACTGGACAAATGCACTGTGCATTCAGTACAGCACTGATTGACCACTGTGGTTACCCAACAATCGGCATGTTAGACTTGCAAGCTGGCAGGCAGCACTGCACATGCACAATTAAGACTTCAGTAACTTAAGTGCAGCACCACTTGACCTCAACAGTCACCTCAACAGTCTCGACCTTCACTGATCTTTTAATCTCCATAAAGTCTAAATCTGTGCTTGTGTGATTTTGCATATGCGTGTAAATACGCAGGCAAAATCTCGCACTTTTACAGCCAGCATGTTATCCTTGACTAACCCTTTAATGTTTCAATATTTGCAGCGCTGGTCCGAAAGGAGACAACCTGTACGAGTGGGTTTCTACGATCCTCGGCCCCCCGGGATCCGTGTACGAGGGCGGCGTGTTCTTCCTAGATGTTCACTTTACAAACGAATACCCGTTTAAGCCTCCAAAGGTTCGTTTCAAATTCCATACTCGTGCTTTCTACGTGGTGTCTTTATTTAATATATAATTTATAACGAGTTACTGTCTATTTTATTTAAGTTTAGGCCACAATTGGGACCTTTTCCACGCAACTAAACAAGCAATTCCAATAAATCATATTGTCTCTTCTACTTGAAACCCCACCCCTTCCCATGCAGAGGATATTTATATTCCAACAGGATTTCCCGGAGAGGGGAAAAATTTAGACTGAGTTCACTCACCCATACGTATGTTCACTTGCATCTGCATGAAAACAAACAAAAAAAAATCGCCATGTTCCCCTTGAATCCACTAGTGTTCAAATTTGTAAGCCTAACCTTTTGTAAAATGGTTTTGAGACACCAGAGCAACAATTAAGAGAGCACAATACATTGCCCTGTATCAGAAATTAGATCCCGGATTTGTCCCGGAAAAGTTACACAATCTGGCAAAATGAAAATGGGATCAAATGAATTTTATCAATTAAATTGTAAAAAAATCTGAAACTAAAATCTGAAATTATTATGGTCGTAAACAACGAGTGGTCTTAAAACACAGGTTCATTTAAATAGAAATTATAGTTTCTGTTCGTTTTATCTGGTCACAAATGGCAAGTGGTCATAAAATCCGGTGGTCGTAAAAGACAGGTTTTACTGTATTTTTCAGGTGACGTTCCGCACAAGAATTTACCACTGTAACGTGAACTCTCAAGGTGCCATCTGTTTGGACATCCTCAAGGAGAACTGGAGTCCTGCGCTAACCGTCTCCAAGATCCTTCTGTCTATATGTTCACTCCTCACAGACTGCAATCCACATGATCCACTGGTCGGGAGTATAGCACAACAATTCCTAACCAATAGGGAGGAACATGACAGAATTGCTAAGCTATGGACAAAACGATTTGCAACGTGAACAGTGCTTGGAGGATAGCATTCTTATTGTTATTAGTTATATTATCGCTAGTTGTCGGTCGAATGACAGAGTATGTGGTCGTCCGCCTAAAAAACTTGTAAAAATAGAAACTAAGACAAAACGAAACAGATGATAACCATCAAAATAGAAACAAAGACAAAACGAAAATTTCAATTTCCACTCCATGACGTTGTTTTTCTTTAGTGACATCATGAGGTTAGATACCATTGCTATGACATTCGACAGACTAGTAGTTGCACAACTACTTTTTTCATTAATTTATCAAACATTATTTAACGTGAATTACGAAGTAAACGTCCTTATGGGTGAACGCACTTGATTTGTTAAGATTATGTGTACAAGTTAGCACAGAAGTATGCGCAGGAATGTTGCGCTAACCTGCACACTGAACTTTGACTTCGTAATTTGCACTCATTGTTGGTTAGTTGGATAGATCTACTAGTATGTAAGTAGTGGATTTACGGTTCATGTCAATTGGTGGATTCCAATCAATAATTACTGTTTACAGTTAGGTAAGTGATGCCATTTTAGCTTGTGCAACTGCACTGGGCTGAATTGGCTGTGCACGTTCTCAAGTCAGCAAATTAGCTTTGTGCAAACGTTGTAATTTACACATGTAACGGACCATTTATATCCACTGGAACACGTGTCACTGTGGAATATATTAGTTGATTGCAAACAGTCTAGAAAAAATAAGAATCTTGCTGATTGACAGGAATTTAAACTTAAATGATCCAGGACCTCCGTTTATGTTCAAACTACCTTTGGAGAAAAGTTTTATTTCGTGCAAATTTAATTAATTATTTAAGTTTTTGAAGAAAATAATGCGAGACATAGTCACAAATATAACGTTATTAATACATGTCTCCACACTGTTTGGATGTGTTATTATTATCCGTATAATTTATACTTAAACAAAATAAAGAATGAGTAAAACGAGAAAATTTCGTGTGTTTTCATGCGCCAATCGAAATGTACACTGCTGCATTATCAAGTGTTGCTTAGTAACTAACAAACTCCCGAACATTGTTCTTAAAAAAACTTTATTATAATGTTTATGTTTGTAAATAACAATATCACAGGTTGATATGTGGAATCAAAACCAATAACAATTCATGATCGTAATACTTTGGACGGTTCATTCTTCATATATTATAATAACTTAACAATTTCACAGCTTTAACAATTACATACTTAACGCATTACACTTACTTTAAATTTGTGCACCACGATGGACAATAGCATAAAGCAGTAAAAATATAAAGACTTAACTTTAAAAATGTTAAATTAGTGACAGAAGGCGGTAAGTTTAACCACCTTTCATAACATTCAAACAGTAAGGCCAACTGAATGAAAAATTCGTTTGATGTTTCTCCAACAGTTTTAACGTTTAACGTTTTCGTAAAATGAATCATTGGAAATTACGTTAGGCCAGATGTTTAAAATATTTGTACGACTAGCATAGACCCTACTAAATAAGCATTCTAGTAGAAAACGAATGGATTCTTAAAGTTTGAGCTCTTCCATTGTTGGATTACATTTCTTCCTGAATATGCGGCAATGGTTCGCGAAAAAGTTCACAGGACGAAAAACGGCCATTTTCATTGTCTAATGTGAAGTGAACGAAGTGACATTTTCATGCTTTTAAAACAGATTGTTTCAGCTGCTATTTTATTCATTTTAAGGCCTGGAAACTACTTAAACTTCAGCAACTTTGTTTTTTTTTTTAATTTATAATAATTTAATCATCTTTCTGTTCCTTTTCTTTGTCCTTTTCTTGTTCTTCATCTGAAATTAAATGTAAAGGAAAACAATTAGTATTGAAGTCTTTCAACTATTTTTATAACCGCGTATCACTCTATTTGAAAATTAATTCAAAATGTGCAATTGTAACATTTAATTTGTATCTCCAAACTCATTTTTTAAACAAATCGGCCAAGAGATTAAATTTATCAATTAACTATGCTTCATGCATGCATGTATAATTAAAATCTAGTAGAAGCAAAAATTGATACGTGCAGACTTCATGTTAATAAATAGCAGTAACAAAGTGGATTAAAATTTGCGAGCATGTATTTACAAAATGTCTGACAAAAAGCAATCAGAAATATGAGTGAGGTACAGAAGAAAACAGTAATGTAGGTGGAGAAAAATTGGGAACGAGAAAGGAATAATGCAGTAAAAGGGAATGCCTCTCTCCCTCCCCTCACGCCCAACCCCCTTCCACAACCCTTACTTCTGGAGCCACTGGTACCCCCATTTCATACTTCAGATAAATCACAACCGGATTTTAAAGCCAGTAACCTATCAAGTCTCGGTTGTAGTGGGTGCGAAACTTTGACCTCTCGCATTAGCCTAGAGGTCAGCATTATCGACTAATGTCAATAACAGCTTCGAACCTGCTGCCATCTTCCAGGCCACTGGAGGGCCTGTTTACACAGGAACAGAAAATTGCATGTGCTTGTTTTTGCCACACAGGTGCATCGGTCTAATCAAAAAGTTAAGTGTTTCGGACTAATTATCATGATTAAAGATGGCTAGTCAGTAGACCCAGTAGGGCAAAAGTAGACTACCTCTCGCATTGGCAGATCTGGGGTGCACCCCTTCCCAGTCAACCAGATTTTTTTTCCTTTTCCTGCAGTTCTCGATACATTTTGGGCGGATATGTGGGTCGCACCCCTCCCCTGCAGGCCGGGTGCCCAGGACGGAATCTGCCATTGTCTCGTTTGCCAACCAAGCAATGTTTAACTGCCAAATCAGGCCAGCCTTTTTATTTCTTGAATAACGTTTTTTGAACAGAATTTTTTAAGGGCGGCCAATAGGACAATTCTCGCTTTTTGCAGTGGGAAATATTATTCAACAAATTATGGCCATACACACCCAGGTCTTATCCCTTTTATTTCCAGACCAAATGTATCTCCTTGTTCCCTCCCTTCGGCGGCCACCTCTTTATACCGTTGTAAACTTAGGTTTCTTTTGTGCGTTCTTTTTCGGGGGTTTGGTGGTCGAGTGTTGCTTTCTCATGACGTGACTCCTATTTTTAGGGGCCTTAGAACCTATCTGGATTTTCATGACTTCAGAAAGAGAAATAAAGAGCGTGGAAAAAGCAGTTACAGATAGCATAGAAATGGAAAAATAACAGGGGACTGTAAATCTTGTGTGTGTGTGTGTGTGTGTGTGTGTGCGTGTGCATCTGTGTGTCTGTGTCTGTGTGTGTGCGTGCGTGCGTGTGTGTGTGCCTGTCAGTTTTATGCATTATCTATGCATTCACACATGTCTATGTTTATGTTCAGTTTTGTTCACAACGTTTCTGTATTAGTGAAACTAGTGAATCCAAAAACCGCTCATGCACCCATTCACCATTCATTCATCCAAACACCATTTCAAAATGAACTTATCGAACTTTAAAAATACAATTATTCATTTAAATAACCTGCAGAAAACATGAAAGAATATCAAATTATTTTAACTGAAATAATACACCGTCTCCATTATATAAAACACAAGGACAATCGACATATACAATGACGGTTCGTGACACAGTGTCGTATTTTTACGAGCCAAACAGCTTGCATGCTACGTTTAAGCCATCTCTATCTGAAAACGAGAAGACAATTTTGAAAGTGCGATTTAATTGAGTTTGAGTGGTGACTTTATTTTAAAGTCTTACAGAATTAATTAATCAATATGGGTTTTTTTTTGGTTTTTTTTTTTAGTAATTTTGTGTATGAAGTGCAGGAGCCCCAAAGTTGAGCCCCAAAATTTGAAAATTTGGAGTTGGGAGACACCACCCCCAGCAACTCCTGGATACGCCACGGAAAAACATAAATTTCTATTTTACCTGAATGATTTGTAATCTGAAGTTAAGTTAGAATTAAATTCAACCTACCGGTACGTATTTTTGACTTATACTTTTCACTAAAATCAGCATTCAAACTCATTATTATTTTTCATTTGCCTCGTCTAGAAAAGTTTGAGTGTAGATGTGAAGCGCGTTGTAGTGAATCAGTCAGTGTGGAATATGAAAATAAGTTCAAGAATTTGAAAACCTGAACTTGATGATGATGAACTCCCAAAGAACGAGAAGAAAGACGCCGATGATGAAGATGACCTTGAGCCCGACCTTGACCTTGGCTTATCACCTTCTGATTTCTTTTTCTTCTTTCGTCTGCGCTTCTTTTCACCTTCCTCGGGTTTCTTTCTATCTTCTGCTTTGTCTTTGGTATTATAATTTCCATTGTCGACATCATCTTTGGTAACTTCTTCATCTTCTTTGGTCTCATGTTTTTCTGCTTCTGCTTCTTTAGTATCTTCCTTACTCTTTTCTTTTGCCGCGGGTTTTGCCTTTTTCTTGTCTGGCGCGTTTCTTTTTGCACTTTTACCCTGGTTCTCTTTTCCAGATTTCGTTTTTCCACTTTTCGGCTGTTGTTTCCCACTTTTGTTCCCTGTATCTTTATCGGTTGATTTGGCTGTCCCACTCTTGACTGCTGATCCACATTTGGTGGTGCCACTTTTGGTAGAGGCATCACACTTGGCTGTTCCCCTTTTGTTCCCGCTTTTTGCATCTCCACTCTTACTTGAAGCAGTTTTGCTATCGCCACCACCCTTGGTGGCACTTTTTGTCCCTTGCTTTGCTTTGGTATCCTTATTTTGTTGTGCTTTGGTCTCAGTTGCTTTCCCATCAGTTTTCTTCGCGCTGGCTTTTGTGTCATTCTTTTTCTTTGCTACAGCCTTGTTGTTAGTTTTTGCAGACGCTGATTTACCGGAAGTGGGTTTAGAATTACCACCAGAGGGAGTGGGAGTGTCGCTTTCATACTGAGCATCCTTCTGGTCTGCTATGGGGAGTAAATATTTCATAAGAAGTATATATATTAGAATGTCGCCCACCAAATGCAACTTGTACAGACATTGCTACGGGTTTATGATCAAATGGAAAAATGCCAATTGTTCTCAAATCATATTGATGTGACATCATAATTTTCAAGACGTCAATAGAAACAATGATTTTGTATGTTTCTTGCTATAATTTTGTTATAATTCACAATTTTATCATTATTTGTTTGCATTCGGCAGATAAGTGGCTGAATGGCTGCTTGACTTCATTTATCTACATTGATAACCTTATTCCTAACAAGAAAAACAAATACACAAATTCATTCAGAGATGGAAATGGTCCTCACTCAAAAAACCGGAAAATCATTAAATTTACTAACTTTACAAAGGGAAGTGATAGAATATAAATGATTTAACAACAGATGAAAAACCGGAAAAGTGTATTTTCAGCAATTCAAAAATCGGAAGATTTCCATCTCTGTTCATTACAGCTGATCTCCAGAAAGAAAATGCGCATATTATTGAGTATACCCGAAAATTGCGGGCATTATTCTGAGTAAATACAGTATCTAGTTAATATCTTATTTTTCAAACTTGGCACTACTCCCAAGGAAAATAATACAGGCAATATATAATTACACGTTTCTCTGTACGCAAGAACATTCTTAAAGAATATCTGCAATTCATCAAAATAAAGTTTAAACGTAACATTTCATCAGTAGTGAAAGTACACTGTACGAATTATAAAAAAAGGCGAGAAAAGTTTATCGTAACTGCATTTTATGTGTTTTTGCCTCAACTTGTTAACGTATAACAATGACCTGAAATAACGTACAATTTCGAGAACTGAGAACTAGAGGTGGGACGAGTCAGAAAACGCCATATCGAGTACTCGCAGCCAGATACTCGCCTCGTGACGCATATATCGCTACAACTACATTGAAATATGGTAAGATGTCCAAATTAGACAATTTGTGAGAAATGTAAAAGGAGGGTACTCGTCCCGCCCCTACTGAGAACAGAGAGAAGAATATCCCGGCATGCAAGAGGTTATGTAGTTATTGACAACACCTAAATACAAAAAATGACAAGAAAGGAGCTTAACGGAAATTACGTCACCAAATTAACGACAACTTATTTTCAAAATGACCTAAGGCCTTTTTTTTTAATCATTTGGATTACATTGCACTTTCAGGATTTTCAAAGTGCGGCGATCAGAAAAAAAAATTGAACTTGGTCCCAAGAAAGCCAAACTGCTCATAAAAATCGATAAAATATTTAATATTTCTCAATCGTCTCCTGATGAAACTCATTACGATGCTTGTTACAAGTTTCAACCTCAAATGCGGTTGTTTTTTTTTAAAATCCCGATTTCAAGTGCGGCGGCAAATGTAATCCAAACAATTAAATAAAAAAAACCCTAACACTAATAATAAGAAATTGCAAACAAACTATACGATAGTAGTTTTTGTGTATGGCAGTGCTGAACCTAAAACTATAGTGTATAATGGTTTCCATGGCAATAACTATAGTAATTAAGGTGCTTGATGGGAACTCTAGTAACTAACGGTAACTGTGACAACTATGGTACAAGGTGGTAACCAAGGTAACTAAGGTGCATCATGCAGGCGAATTTCACCTTCTTCTGTTTGTTGTTGCGTATTGTCATCCTCCTCTTGTTGCCCTTGGTAACCATCGTCCGTCTGTTCCTGTTGGCTTTCCCTGTCTTCGTCACCTTAAATACGAATTGTTCAGCGTTAAATTGATAATTATTGTTTACAATGCATTTTCACAATGGCACCACCATTAACATCAAGGTCTGAAACAGTAACTAAAGTTTAGACACACCATTATGAAATGGAAGTCATTATTTGTGTTTAATTTGGATGCTATGCGTATATGTGTGAAAATTATCAACATTACACAATATTTTTGTCCTACATTTATGTCATATATTCTTGTGTGTAAACAATGTTACATGCATCTATACTAAACAATTTCACGTGTAACAGTTCTAATATCTATTATAATCGGTTTCTACTTTTACTATTAATACCACACCGTCCGAGACAATAATAAGACGATAACAACAATCGTACTTGATGAAATCTCGCCACAATGCACTGTAACAATCGCTTAAACCTATCATCCTCCCCTAGTCTAGTTCCCTACAGTCTATGCACGGTCTTACCACCTAATACATTCCAAAAAAAGGAGTGAGAAAAGAATGCAGAAACATAAAATTTGTTGGGTAGACAAAAGTAAGTAGTAAGTGAAAAGAATATTTATAGTTTAAAGCAAACCAGATTGAGTTGACGGGAATCATGAAAATTAAAAAATAAAGAATTAAGAAATATTAAGAAATAAACTTTAACATTATGAGTTTATCATAATCATAAGAAGCTATGAAATAACCATAAAAGGAGAAAGAAACAAGCCAAAATGAAAAGAAACGGGAGGCATATGAGGAGGAAAAAAGATATGGAAAAAGAAATGCACACAATTGACATTCAATTGTCTTATTGTCTACAAAAAGTCACCCGACAATAGAATGTGTATTACACAGATACTCATTTCCAAGGTAAGATAATCAAAACACAGTGCCCATGAATACAGGGCGGCACCTCAAGGACATATCTATGGGAGCAAACAGGTTCAAAGTTGGGAAGCACATTCCTTAGAATTCTAACAACTTGTCAACTACAGATTTTAAACCTTTTGTGTCATCAGCTTTGTCCCCATCATGACCGTCATCAGTTACTGTCTCATCTGGTTTTGCAAGATCTTTTTCACTTTCAGTGGTACTATTTTCAGCGGACTGCTTTTCTACTTCTTCCTGATTGACTGGCTCATCTTCCCTTATTGTCTGCTGTTGATCACGTGCTTCACTCTTATTGGTTGAGTGACTGTCACTGGATTTCACACTGGATTTGCTCTTATTGCTGACTGAAGACTTTAGGGAAACATCTGATCTTGCTGTATCCTGATTGGCTGGCTGTTCATCAGTTGATATCTCTGGATCCTGAATGGACACTTTACAACCTTGGGACCTGGTTGTTTCCTTTTCACTTCCTGCTTAAAATATATTCATTAAAATTCAAACAACTGAAACTAAATGTATTGGTCCACTTCCAGATCTGAAATTGAATGAAAAAACATGAAAGTTAAAGTGTCAAAATTGTAAAGCCACTTAACATGCCACCATTTGCTATCAATTATTACTTTTTTACTTTGACGTCTTTAGACAACTTTATATCCTGAATTAGAAGAAATGCTGAAACATTTTACGGAAAAAATCTTCTGCAATAAAAAAATGTTGAAAAAGGTGGATATAAAAAAGGCAGTATCAAATAAGGAAACGAAACTTCAAAGATTGATATCTTGATCTTTACAGGCACAGGCATACTTCAAATCACGTTGTTCTGAAATGCAACAAGCAAACTTTTGTCACTTGCAAGCTTGATGTCTATAGCACCACTTTCCCAGGTTGCAGTTACTTTACAAGAGGATTGTTAAGAAGCCAGAATGTTAAGGTAAAACCACAGCACCACACCTCTGACTGACTGATGAACCTGAAGGAAGAATGATGATATGACAGAGAGTATTCCTCCTGAGGACTCTGAGGAGCTTGACCTTGACCTCTTTTTCTTCTTGTCCCCCTCTCCAGCGGGCTTCACATTTTTATTTTCTTCTGATTTCTTATCTTTGGTCTTTTCCTTTCTAGTTTTGGTGTTCATGGATTTATCTTGTCCTGACTTTCCTTTAGCTCCTTTAGTTCCCCCATACTGCTCATCTTTAGTACCCCTCATCCTGACCTTTCTACCTTTTCCTGTTTTACTTTCCTTACTATCTATCTGTTTCTTGGGAACTACCTTGTTGCCTTTACCTGGATCAGATTTCCCCTTATCAGTTTTATATTTCAAAGCCCCCTTATCTTTGGCATTTGAATCTTTCTTGGCTCCACTTTTATCAGAGCTAGACTGATCCTGAGCAAATTCGGCCTTTTTACCTTCAACCCTTTCTTTATTGACTTCAGTCTTTTCCTTTACTGGAGGAGCCTTTTCCTTCACAATGGTCTCAGATTCATTACTACACTGACTATCATTATTGTCACTTTTGTCATTGACTTCATCTTTACTGTTTTGTTCTCGATCTTTGATCTCAGGTTCTTGTTCTTGTGCACTATCTATGAAAATAAATTCCATGAGATCCAAGATTATTACACATGTAACTTGTAAGTTAAATGTCAATCAATGTATTAATGTAAATGCAGAAGCGACCAGTTCAACCTGATAGTTTGCCCTACTGTATTGTATCAACCTGGGAAGACTGGAAATTATCAGAGAATGAAGGTTTAAATGTACGTTTCAAGTTGACGATGATGAGGTTGAATTAATTTGCAGAATGCTGATTTCAGTGATATTGACTACTAGAGAAAATAACAATATTTCGCAGCTGTAAAACATACAAGAGGCATCTGGTTCCGATGTGGAAAGACACTACAGAAAGTATGTGCTTTTTTGAGCTATGTAGCAGGAACTTCCAATATTGGAAATATGTGTAAGGCTTCAGGATTTGACAACGCGCCAGAGTATCCATGGTGACACGACTACAGACCAACCTACATTTTAGAAGTCAGTACCAAGCAATCTGGACTGAAGAGAATCTGGGTGACTTGGATTCAGGTTATACTCCCTTTCTCACCATATTCTGGTTCATCATCTTCTACTTCATTCACCTCTTCATCCTTCTCAATCGATCTCAACTCATCTGTTTCAACATTCTCTTCTGTATTGTTTCTGAGTAGGATTTCATCTCCAACTTCAGTTAACAGAAACCCTCTGTTAACTTGTTCATTCAATTCAGTGGCCTCACATCTGAAATTGACTTTGTTCTCGCCATCGCTTGTGCTCTCATCAATTTCATTTACTGTGCTCTCATCAATTTCATTTACGCCCTCTTTAGGATCAATCACATGAAGGGTCTCATTAGAATTTTCCTTATTTCCATCTTTTTGTTCAGAATCTTTTATTTTAAAGTTTTCAAATTCGTTTGGAGGCTTTGCACTTTCGATTCCGTCGTTGACTATTTTATCAGTAGTTTCATCATCTTTAATTTCAAGGTTTTCTTTCATCTCAACATCAGCGTCAACATTCGGCTTTGTATCATCAACACTGATCTCATTTTCATTCGTCATACCCCCAGCATCACCATTTTCAAGCACACATTCATCAGTCGTCTCATCTTCCCTGCTATTAATCATCTCAACATCCCCATCATTGCACCCGTCTGAATTCTTATCTGCTTCCACATCATCTCTGGGTGTTGGTGATTCTATGAATTGTACCTCCTCTTCAAAAGTAACGCGGACTTTAGGAGGGGCTTCAACAGGTTTGCCTTCCTTTTTTGCAGATGTTTCTGCAGCCAAGTTACTTTCAGCATCATTTTGCCTTTCATCTTCATATTTCCTATTTTTCCCGTTTTCACTTTCTAGATCTACATCATCACTTTGACTATTCATCTTTTCTTGACCTTTGTGATAACCATGACCTTCTTTTTGACCTTGACCTACAAACCACGCGTTTTTTATACATTCCATTTAATCTTTATCGCCTTTCTCTTGTGACTCTTTAGATTTCGTTTCCCTGGACAACAGACCTTCACCATCCTCAACTTCAGCATTTTCATCATTTTCCATTTCTCTATGGCCATCGGTATCTTTATGTTCACTGCCCAATTCGATTGTTTCTATGCTACCCTCAGAAATACTACCCTTCTTACTGTCATTAGCATTTACATAAAGGTAATTCATTCTGTCAATTACATCTTTCACTTCTTCAGCATCTTCATTTGTTTTAGTCACATCTTCCTTGTTTTCATTCTCTATGTTGTTATTGAATTTATCTTCCTCATCTTTGTTAGTTTCTTTTATTTCATGATCATTTGGACTCTGATCTTTATCATTGGTGGGCTCTCCAGTTACATCGTCGGATTTTTTACTACGCATGCTCACATCATCAACCTCATTTTCAAATCCATCTCCTTTTGAATCTCTACCGAAACCAGAAGTAACAAATGGCGCCCTATCATTCTCCTCACTACTGACTTTAATTTTTGAAGAACTTTTTCCTTTCTTTTTATCAAAGTCCTTTTTAAATTCCATGTAGTCACAGGTGACAGATAACAGTTCCCGTTCACTTCGGTTGCTAAGGCGACCTGGGCTGTCCCTTGGGTCACTCTGGTTGCTATGGTAACTTAAACTAGATGGTGATACGTTTCTTGGTGACGAAGAAATGACTGAAAGATCATTTTGACATTAACTGATTTTAAACCTATGCAATCAAACATAACACTGCTGACAATTCTACAAAAGAAATATTCATTAAAACGAAACACGGTTTTGATAAAATTGCATTGAAATTTTCTATGTTATCATTATTTGCTTGAATTTAGCCAAATATGTATGAGATTAATGACATGATTAAAATAATCCGGGAATCCCAATTTTTATGAACATTTAGCCTTTCAGTAGTGCAAGTTACTATTGCTGAGTTGATTCATCTGAAATGAAACATCATTTACGGAAATTTTACCTGACCTTAACTTCGAATTATTTGCACAGAATTTTTTCTTGGCAAAAACTGAAACCAGACTTTCTTATTTACTGGATTAAGAAATATATACCATATTTATTCAAATTGAAGCACCCTCTCTAATAGAAGTACCCCCTTGTATTTGGAAGAAAGTAAATTAAAGATCTTTTCTCAATTTGGACAATTTATGGTATTTGCATTTTGTCACATTATATCAATATACTGTATAACAATTTTTGGGTCACAAAAAACATGTCTTACTATGTTTGGCTCACATGTAGAATTGGTACTTTTATCTTTTGTAAAGAGGCACCCTCTCAAAATTTGGTCTTAGCACCGGGTGTTTCTATTCGAATAAATACGGTATGCCTTACATTTGTAATGATACTATTTTCTACAATTAACTTTGTGGCAGAAATGTATAAATACTGTTTTCTATTACGGCGTTTTTTTCTCTCATTAAAGAAAATACTTTCAAACTTTCAGAGAGGCGGTCAGCGTAATCCATATGGTTTAAAAAAGTCTGGCCTAAACAGTGAAAACAGTGGATCTCAACATCCACTCTGTACACTATTAATTGCAGCTCACCGGTGCCTGCATGCAGATTTATGCTACAACAACCGTTTTCTATTCTATGGCGGCAAGAAATTATTTTTCTTGTCGAAGAATGAAACTCGTATTTTGGTTAAATTGCTATTATTAAATAACCAGTCTGTTATTTCCTACTGTCAAACCGCAAAACTAAAAGACGTACTTTGTACGCTGTTACATTCACAGTTATTCACAGTGTTATTTGTATCAATTAAAAAAATGTGAGATGGCCATAGAAACAAGACAAACTGGTAGGGTTGCTATGGTTACTATTTTACCTTTTTCAAAATCATCCTCATAATTTTCATCTCCTTAAACAGAAAATTACATTTTAACAGAAAACTGCAAAACTAGAAAAATTTGTATCTCATAACAAAATCACACATTAAAACATATAAAAATCTTTACGTATCTCAAAAATCAATATTTCTGTAATTTACTTGCATTTATGACTGATTGAATATAATAAAGAAATGAATATAAAGATGAAGACCGAACGAATGAATTGATGATTGAGAAATGAATAGACAAATGAAGTGGTCAAGGAATGACTGTGGTGAAAAAAAAAAAGAATCATGAAAAAAACCAGAAAGAAATGAAGGAACAAAAACTAAAAGAATGGAGGAAAGAAGGAAGAAGTATGGAAGAAAAAAAGAAGAAAGAAATATGAAAAAAGAATGAAAGAAAGACAGAAAAGAGATAAGAAGGAAAGAAAGAAAGAAAGGGATAGGAAAGCAAGCAAGGAAGAAACAAGTGAAGGAATGATTTGGTGGAGGAATGAATGGTGGAATTGGTGAAGGAATAAATGACTGAACAAATGAAAGGTAAATAAAGTGGTGATTGAGTGAGTGAACCAAAGAATAAATGGGTGATTGAATTAATGACTTACTGAATGCTTGAAAAAGGGAATAAATTAACGACTGACCATTTGAATGAATAAAGGAAAGAGTGATCGATTGAATGAATGGGGG
Organism: Haplosyllis anthogorgicola; assembly: GCA_038406195.1. NCBI lineage: Eukaryota > Metazoa > Annelida > Polychaeta > Phyllodocida > Syllidae > Haplosyllis > Haplosyllis anthogorgicola. Next base: position 23,175 of record JBCAUI010452171.1, read on the forward strand.
TATGAGGGAATGAATAAATGGAAAAGTGACTAGATGGATAAATGAAAGAGTGAATGGATGAGTGAATAAGTGAGGAATGAATGAGTGACTGAATGGATGAATGAGTGAATGAATGGACAAACGAATGAGTGGATGGATGAATGAGCGAGTAAATGAATGAGTGAAAGGATGAATAAAGAAGTGAATGAAAATTCAAAGAATGTTATGAATAAAGGAATATGTTCGTGCATGTAAAATAACAGAAATGTGTAAACGAACGAATTAAAATAAAATGCCAAGAATCAAAGTTTGATTGGTAATTCTCAATAAAATGGACAAATACCTTTATCCTCTTCATCCTCTTCCTCTTCTTCGTCGTCCTCACCCTTCTCTTTCTTCGCTATCTTCTGATTAACTTCATCGATGGCTTTTTTAATCGCAGTTTCCGCTAAAGAGTCTTTTTGTTTCTTGGCCATTTCTAATGAACTTTCAAATGCGTCTAAGGCGGCATAATAATCTTCTAATTTGACTGAAATAATACAATAATATTGCGTTCGTGTTTTGTATCTGAATGTTAGCATGGTGCTTATGTTTTTTTCAAAAGATACCCAGCTTGGGTAGTGCACACTAGCCACCCTCATGCTGAGAGCTTATGGTAATAAATGTAGAGTCATCACTTATTCTTCGTTTCTAGTCTTACGTCCCCATACATGTAACATAACCCCACGACAGCTAAAAGATCACTACACACACCGTGTAAATGACCAAAACGACACCTTGGACTCCACTCACCTAAGGATTGCGCTACTAGTACATTCGCGTTTAGCTGCCACACGTCGTCTCCAGCTTCCTGCGCCGCTTCTAACGACCTGTCGCCGAAATCTTTCGCCTCCGTAAACCGACTGAGTTCTAAGTGACACCGTCCGATCTCATGATGCAACCACGTGCTCTCTAACGACGACTTACTCATCGGTAACTTCTCCTCCCATCTGAAAACAGACATATGACAATTGGACGTATTTCACATAATATATCAATGATCTTTTGATGATGCGATGGTCGGCGGCTACGCAACAAGGATGGCTATCAGTAAATCAGTACAATTTATGTACCGAGTTACATTAGTCCGAAACTGAGGGCACAGTGGCCCCATAAAATTGATCTCAATCCACAAGATATTTATAACTAGAGCCGTTATGTTAAAAGTAACGTCGTGTGTCTGTCGAGTGACATCACAATGTTACCAAAGTAACATCTTGGTAACAGAACTATTTCTTGGTACTACTTCTTGGCATAGGAAAGTGGAATGTGGGATGAACCTCATTTTCGGATTCTGTGTTTTTTAGGCTAAAGACCACATACTCTGTCATTCGACAGACAATAAGATTGCTACAATTTTTCTATCTTGTTAGTTGGTTACTTTGTCATTGGCGTGTTTCCAAACGGGATAGCAGAAAATTTTCTGTTCGACATTAACCTTACTCGTGTTTTCTTAACTCTAGATTTACATATATGTACGATGCTAAACTGTGCAGAAGTTGCATTACAAAACTTACACTTGTATTGCCTTTTCATAGTCGCCGGTTCGTGCATAAGCTCGACCTAAGTTATCTAATGATCGGGATTTCGCATCTTCTAAGTCACTACAATAGAAACACACAAATTATTTCTATGGATGGAGGATTATACTTAAAATTTAAAACACAGTTTAAGTGCATGCTGCAACAAATCATTACAAAACTGGCCAACTGAGCAACATAATTAGCACATGAGGTTGGACACCAATTGAAATTACATTTTAAAATTTAAAACATCTCTCAAATTAGGTTTTACACGGAATCTTTGCATATGCACTTTTCACTTACTGTTGCTCTGCTATTTCTTTGTCTTTACTATGATGGTCCTTAGCTTTAGCAAAATCACCAAGTTCTAAATACGCATTTCCTATTAGACTGTGTAGATTAGCGACAACTTCTTCTCTGTTCGGTACATCCTGCAATAGGCAATGAGAACTTAACATATTCTTGACACCCTCAAAAATGAGATTTTGTTTAATGCACAACACCAAAATTGACACTACTACCTGTCTGAACAATGATTATCTCCATATCACAACGACGTAGCAGCTTGCAACTCAAACTGAACATAACCAGGCCACAAGACTTCAGTGGCACATTGGTGAGCATGTGCAAAATTTGTCTGTCGAATGAAATCGACAGAGTATGTGGTCTTTCGCCTAAAAACTTACCATGCCGAAAATGAGCTTTATTCCACTTTTCTAAGCCAAAAAGTAGTACCAAGAAATTGCCCGTTGCCATGACATTGTTTATTTGGTAACATTGTGACGTCATTCGATAGAACCACGACGTTACAACGTAAAGGCCTATTTTTATCATGCGGTTGATGGTTTGCACTACCCTGGTACCTACTCACCATTTTGATTTCAAAACGTATGTCAGGTGTGGGACCGGCTAAACAGAGATGACTTGATGAAATCTTTGGCCTTAAACCCAGCAACAGTTATCCCAAATCTAAAATAAGGGTACCAGTGGCCCCACAAAACGGTTGCATACCAGTCCCAGAGAATGGACTGGGGTAGATGCCAAAAAAATAGGTCCAGATGGACCTGTGCTCATTTGGCATTATCAAAAACTAAGAAAACCTAAGTCAGATGAAATCTCTAATATGTAATCTATGAAAAACACAAATATGGCTACCAAACTACAAATATATGTGGCATCAATATACTTTTTACAAGAAAAAAAGAGGGTAAAAAGGTGCATAAGACTGTCAAATATGAAGTTTGTTCACCAAATGCCTGTCCAGGAGCAAGAATGAAAGAAAACTACAAATATGGCTGCCGATTTGAGAATAATGGTCATAGCAACATAATATTTGCTGGGAATTCATGGGGGACATAGGTGCCTATGTGTGTAAAATATGAAGTCTCTGTGATCATTAGTGTGCTAAGGTAGAGTGTACACAGACGCAGACAACAACAACGACGATGACAACGACAATGACAACAACAACGCCGGACAATGGACAAATCATGATTCTATAGGCTCTTTGGCCAAATGAGCCAAAAAGCAAATAAATAAAGGAGTTGCAATTGTTCAATAGCTGTCTATCGAATGAAAACACCGTTTCTAACGTAATTACGCCATAATTTAACGTTGACGTATTAACATATTGTCTCGGTTTCCATTTTCCTGGTTACTTTTTCAGCCTGAAGACCACTTAAAATAAACCACATCAGGTTAACTTACATCTTCAGACATTCCTTCCACGTATTTTAGCGTTCGTTTGGCTTTCTTTAAACTGTCTGCGAACTTTCCACTTGCTTGAACTGTAAAGAAAAAATTCTTAGAATTAACAGCATTATTCGAGGCACTATCCAGTCAAGTCATCCAAGTCATAAAAATGATGGAAATCTTTTTACTTCATTTATTTTCATCCCTTTTCTGGGGAAATCTAAGTGGTGTAGGTGGATGCCCCATTCAACATTTGTGTATCTAAACACTGTTTCTAGGGTTACACGGAGCCTCCGGTGTTACCTGGGTTCCTCCGTTCACCCTGCTAGCAGCTGTTGATATAAAACCCACTCACCACTGGACACATCGGAGCTAGGGGTTGTTACCACAACAACTGCCAAGCGTTACACTGCCTGGCTCCGCAGACCAGAAAACACATAGCCACACTATGATATTCTTACATTTTATTGACTATATGATTTTCCGTAAATGGGGTGCCACATCAAAATTTTGTTAAAGAATGGGCAAAAATACCTTACAAAATAAGATGGGGCTCATGCCTTGGATCCGCTCTGCTTCATGCCTTGCAATCAATGGCTACTGAAAGATACATACCATCATCAATTTCCTCCAGAGTCTTGAGTATGTATTGAGCCGGGTCACTCTTGTCCTGTTTGTCACCTTGTTTTGCACCTTTGCCCCTTCGCGCGTACATCGGCTTCTGTTGCTGCCAAAACTCCGCTCGCGACTACAGATAAAACAAGAAAGAAATTGATTTCGTTAGGATAGAAACTTTCAAAGTCAAGTCAAAGTCATTTATGTTTTCGTTTATTATATTGTTACTTTTGTTACGATTGCATTTTCCGTCGCACTTTGAA
>JBCAUI010452172.1:0-13888 GCA_038406195.1 Haplosyllis anthogorgicola
TCTCATATCCTTTTGGTCCAAATCATTCATTGAAGCTGATGAGGACAGTGAGATACTGTCAAAAAGTACTTACTTCATGCAAGTAATACATTATCGGATAGACATAAATTATTTTACAAAGCAAACCAATACGTCCGAGATGAATCTTATTAACTTAACATATCAGCAACATTTGGCATTTAAGTCTTTATCATTTACACAAACATAGTTGTCAATTACCTGTTATACCAAACCTCTTGATTTGATAAGTAAATATCTACTTTATCTAGATTTTATTTATTTAGCTAGACATCTGACTTTGAATGAAAATTTGCAGATTTATCTAGATTAGACTGAGATGCTAGTTTCTACCATTCTATTGTTCCAAAAGTGATCTCAGCAGCTGATATGTATACATGTGATGTGCTGGAGTCCCCACCTCTAATTTTTGCTTCATTTTTGGTCATTTGGTGACACTGGGCAGGCACTGCTGAGTGGCACCACTCAGCTGGCACTGCTAGGTGATGATGTTCTTGGAGTGTCGCTGTCCTGGTGATGATTTGGTGGCACTTGGCCCTAATAGTCTATTTTTAGCACCTTGGCCTGGTTACCTAATGTGCGCATGTGTGGAGGATGTGTTTGACATAACATCATTCAAATGCTGTCATTTCAACTGTCATTACTGTAATGTCACTACAAGGTGATGTCATCCTGTTGCCTCTATAAAACAGCATGGCACATGTTGTCTTTGCCTTTGCCTAGTTAGAAACACTAGGAAAAGGACCAACAGCACATCCCTAATTTCCTGAGCAGCCGCTCCCTTGGTGGTGTTCAATCATTCCCCTTTGTCTTAGTTCATTTATTTAGCCATGCAGCAGCCATAGCTGCTGCTTCCTTTGCATTATTAATCCATTTGGTTGTGAGTGATAACCATGCTGGTGGCAGCGCTAAGCCCTAGAGTAGAACACTAGAGTGGGATCACCCCTTTTGCCATAGCCAGTAAGTGGCTGGATAGAGTAGTCAGACTCGGTACTCTTGTTATTAGCAGTACACAATGAGCATACGTCACATTTCTGGCATCCCTGGGTGGGTGCCCAGAGGTTGACAATCTATGTTTGTGAAAGATGATCTGGTTAGCAGCCTGGTGGAGGGCCACCATAGTCATGACACATCTTTAAGTGCCAGTGTTTGAATAGGGGACCAGCCAGTGGTGCCTATCAAGCATTCTGCATGGTAGTCAACTGGAGACTTCCAGGTGGCTAGTGAGGAGCTCCAATTGGGGACTGATGCCATGACAGAACGGGTCTATTGCTCATTAGTTTGTTTGTATAATTTTTCATCCAAGGCCTTAGTGCCAACAGGTACCCAACATTAACTAGTAGCAGTGTCAATCTTGTACATCATGGACGGTACTCCAGTGGATGTGCCTACTGTGGCCTGCCCAGCTGGCGATGCTAAGGATGCCACCAGCCAACCCGCTGCAGACAACCTGGAGGAACAGGTTGTCAAACCAGTAATGGAAGGCGGGGTAGCTGTGGAAGTGATGGCCGCTTGCCCAGCCCCTGAAGCTGAGGTTGGGAGAGTGCCACTACCTCAGCTTCCTCAGCCCTGCTGAGATAATAGACAATATGCAATACACATGATGGTGCAGGAGCGGAACAGGAACAGGAACCTGGTTGACCCTGCCTGCATGTCTTCAACGATCGGGTGGTGTTGGATCTACTTTGGGGAGATGCCATATGGCTGACCGAAGTCATCACCCTGGAAATGACCCCCGCCCAGTGTGTGATGTTCTCTGGGTGGAGGGTATGGAATGAGGGCCTCCTTCATGAGGATGCCATGTTGTTGGCCACTCTCCTGTCCCTCAGGCTGAAGGACTGGATAGGCCACATCATGGAGCTGATAGCTGAACCCATCCTGGTAGGTCAAGCAAGGCGACTGGTTGCTGACGCCACTGCCTGAGCTAATGGTCATGCCCATGCAGTGCTGAGGGGAGAGGCCTTGCCTGGTTACCTGAGGGGGTACAAAGATGGCCACCACTGCCCACTGCTGAAGATTATGTGGTGGATGCGTTAGTGGGTGCAGGACCCCCCGCCTTGGTGGCAGGGACAGCTGAAGATGACTGCCCAGAGTGTCCAGTCTTGGCTGCAAGTCGCACCACCCCCTCCCCGGATTCGGGGAGAGGAGGCAGAGCTATGGAAAGGAGGAAGGGCCAACCTCACCATCAGGCCTTGCCAGTGATACCCAAGCCACACCGAGGCCGGGCATCACCCGACACTTGGGATGCGGAAGATGGTTATGACTCAGATGCCTCACTCTCCTCCTCAGTCGATAGCTGTGGGGCCCACAGGCACCAGTACTATGGCAAACTGAATGTCCCCCAACTGAAGGTGATGGGGGAGGATCATGCAGGGAAGTTTCTCATCTGGAGACACATCGTGCAGAGCAACAACAGGACAGTTGACCCTGACATGCTGAGGACCAGCATCATGTCGGCCATCATGTACTTGTCGGGTGCCACCTCTGTAACCTCTGAGCCTACAGCATAGAGGATGATTAGGTGGCTAGGCCACTTCTACAGCGTGTCAAGCAATTACGATCAAACCCTCCAGGACCTTGATGCTATGTGCCAGTACTCGGGCAAGAGTGTCAGCGATTTTGCAGGTCACATCTTGACTGGGTAGAATTGGTACTTAGCTGCTTCTCTGAGAATCTGCCCAGGAGAGAAGTGAGTCACATCTGCAAGGAGCGCCTGCATGGCAGCCTCAAGGGAGACCTGCAACAGGCAGTGTCCTACCTTCAGGACAGGCTAGACAAACTCACATTTGGTGAGCTGCTTGTCAAGATTAAGTCCAACGTGGGGGTTAACAGCCGCCGGCACAATCGGTATAATGAACAGAAGTCCAGGCCCCACCCCACGGGCAAGACTCACATGGCCATCCTGGCACCAGCATTGCCTACCTTGTCTGATTTGAAAGGGGCCTCCAGAACCTCAGATGAGGGAGACAAGAGCCTCGTTCCCTTTGAGGACAAAATGTGCTGCTGCTTTGGCTGCGGGTCAGACAAACATCTGATCTGCGAGTGCCCCAACAAAGAAGCCTACCAGAGGCATTTAAATGGCAAAGGGGACCCAAGGAAAGGAGGTCAGAATCCTCTGAAGGAGAGTGCCGGGCGCCCTCAGACCAAAGCCTTCGACTAAAGTTGTGCCATGGGCACACCCCCTTCATCAGCCAAGATGCTGTTGGTAGATGGGTGGGGAGGGACATGGTGGGCGGTGTCCAGGTGGATGGTGAACCCTGTCTAGCACTGATCAACACAGGGTCCGTCAACCTGGTAATGCCAGACTACATCACCAGCAGGGGCCTACATGTCTACCCCCTTTCCGACCTCCATGCCAAGGGGTGGGTGGTCATCAATGGGATAGGAGGGCAGCACTCAGAGGTCATGGGCTATGTGGTAGTTAGAATCCAGGTGGATGGCATCGCCGGGTTCGACGAGGACCAATGTCACTCTGGTGCTGTCTCACCAGTCGGAATTTGCTGAGCGAGTCCCTGTGCTGCTGGGGATGCCAATGATAGACAGGGTGGTGCAGGTTATTAAGGAGAGCGAGCTCAACAAGCTGGCCATGCCATGGGCTAATGCTGGGGTTAGCATGCTCCTGTGGGCATGGGTGGCACAGGTCCCAACTGAAGAGGGGGCCACCAGCGCCGCTGCTGAGGAACTGCCAGTGGGGGAGGAAAGTCTGATCAACTACAAGGAGGTGGTGACTCTCCTCAAGGAAGCTGTGCTGTACCCCTTCTCCTGCACCATCGTATGGTGCAGGGTACCCACAATGTTCCGGGAGGGACGCTTGCGAGTGATGACCACAGAATTGCAAGACTGTGATGGCCGTGAAACTGGTGTTAAAGGTGGGAGGCCCCATTGCCCGGGTGGCGGCCGCCAAGGTGGTCCCTGATAAGTATATTCTACCCGGACTTGTGGAGGAGCTCCACCAAGAACTGGGTATTGAGAACTGACGTCCCATGTGCCTCATGGTTGGTGAGCACCAAGAGAGGCTGATGGAGAAGCTGGACCTGGGTGGCCTTGCCACCTGGCCAGAGGCCAAGGCTCAGAAGGTGTGGGCACTCCTGAGGGAATACCATGACATCTTCTCGCTCAAGCCGGGTGAGCTAGGATCATTGGCGGATCTAGGGGGCACGGGAGGCATGCGCCCCCCCAAGGCCCAAAATTTCTTCATTTTCATGCAGTTTTTCTCGATTTTTGGGCGAAAATAGGTGAAAAATTGGATTGGCACCCCCCCCCCCCACGGGCTGGGTGCCCCCCCTACGGGAAATCCTGGATCCGCCAATGAGGATGCACCAGCACCATGGAACACAAGATAGTGGTGGATGATGAGACACCAAGTCAAGAGGTTTTGCCATATACCGCTGCACATGGTGGAAGAAGTGTGGGAACACTTGTGGAGCATGCAGGAGGCTGGTACCATCATGCCCCTGGAGCAATGCCGTCGTCCTGGTCAGGAAGAAGGACGGGGGCCTGCGATTTTGCATAGACTTCTGGCATCTCAACGACCATACCTGGAGGGACTCTTACCCATTGCCCCACATCCAGGAGATGCTTGACTATCCAACCAGCACTCACAAAATTTCCAGCATGGATTTTCTGTCAGGGTTCTGGAAGGTACCGATGAGTCCGGGGTCCAAGAAGTACACTGCTTTCATGGTGGGCAACCTCAGATTCTTCGCGTGCGAGCACATGCCCTTTGGCTGTGCAACACTCCTGCTACCTTCCAGAGGTTGATGCAGAACTGCCTGGAGGAGCTCAACCTCACCTACTGTCTGATTTACTTGGATGACATGATTGTACTCAGATACGGAGGCGGAGTATGTGGAGCACCTCTGGGCTGTCTGACCGCTTCTGAGAGCTTAACCTAAAGCTCAAGCCATCCAAGTGTTGCTTCTTCCAGGAAGAGATCATCTACCTGGCTCATCACATCTCCAAGGCAGGAATAAGGCCCAGCAAGGACAACCTGCAGGCCAGTGCTGAGTGCCCTCTGCCCGCCACCTACACCGATATACGATCCTTTGCCAACCTTCATTCTTACCGGCGCTTCATTAAGGGGTTCTAAAAAAAGTGAAGCAGCTCACTGATTATCTGAATGGTGAGGGTGCTAGCAAGTAGAAAGAAAGGGTGGAACTCTTTGACAAGGCCCGAGAGGCCTTCAAACTGCTGAAGAAAGCACTGCTCACAGAGCCTGTGCTGAGGTTGGCCTGCTTCGGTAAAACCCTTCTTGCTTCATACTGTTGCTTCCAAAGTGGGGCTTGGGGCGGAGCTGTCCCAGAAGGGGGAAGATTGCCACTGGCATCCAGTCGCTTACAGCAGCTGGATGCTAAATAAGCATGAGGCCAACTACCACTCAAGCAAACTCTAGTTCTTAGCTCTCAAATGGGCCATGACGGGCACTTCAAGGAGTACTTGGCACATGCCCCATTTACAGTGAGGACGGATTATAACCCCCTCACTTACATGATGACCACACCCAATTTGAAGGCTACGGGCCACAGGTGGGTGGCTGAATTATTGGGGTACAACATATCTCTGGAGTACGTGAAGGGCACCGAGAACCAGGTGGCGGATGCCCTAAGCCACCAGACCACCCGTCTGGGAGCAGAAGAGGTGAAGGCCATCCTTGACAGTGTTCAGTTGGGCAGTGTCAACAGAGCGGAGACATTCGCACCTGAAGTGAGTGGGGAGGCAGCCAGTCAAGCGGCTGCCATGCAAGCCCAATTCAGGCCTATCCCCAGTGTGGACTGGGTGAGGCTCAACAGGAGGATGACATCATCGGCATCAGCCTGGCATGGGTGAGAGCCAAGAGAAAGGGAACTCTGGCCAAAGTGCTGGGAGACTTCGCCCAGACGGAAGAGGGCACCGCCTTTGTGCAGCTCCAGAATGATCTGGTGGTACACAATGACTTGTTATATGTCAAACAAGGAGCCCTTCTGTTGGCCACAGATGCCACCAGTGCATCAAACATGAGGGGGATGGGGGCACGGCACCATTCCACCCCATTGTAGCGACTTCCCCTCTCAATCTATTACATATCGACTACACAACCATGGAGCGAACAGCTCCGCTAAACGAACAGCCTAAGGTTGTTAACATTCTGGTTTTGGCAGACCATTTTACGCGGTTCACGGCTGCTACGAATCATATAATCATAATCAGATTCTCGAGGAAAACCCAAACCTTTGGAGCGCTCCACTAGCACTGAAGAATAATGAAGAGAAGAAACCAGGTACCATACCTTTCTTCTTTATAAACTTTAGTTCATCAGATCAGATCTACCTACCACAGGACAAAGTAGTCGCATTCATGAAAGAAACTGTGGAAGAAATACATGTACTACCACTACAGGAGCAGTATAACTCGCTCTGGTAGCGTAATACCAGCTTAAATATGTCCTGGTGACGTAACACCAGTGTAAATATACATATTGTTTCTTAAAGTGTGTTTTTAAAACTTATATTTTATTGCTTTATTTCTTACACCAAGTGTATGTGTATGTATATATTGTTTTGTATTAAATGTATGTCTAGTATAAAGTACCACTGAAAAGTCAAAAGTCAGTTTATACTACGTATAAACTTCCCCAAGGTATGGAGGGATGAACGGTCCCATTTATCATATTTAATGTAATAATGTTCAGTGATACTTTAGTATGGATCTGCCTCTGGAACATAGGCTCCTGTGGCAGTATATTCCTTATCTCTGACACCACATGTCAGCACTAGTACGTGCACAGTACAGTGTGCACAAAGCTTTAGCCAACAGCAGCTCAGCTTAACTGAGATGCTCTAGCACTTGAGCACCCACCAATGAGTGCCTCACTTATCTATATTTGTTTTGACTAGTCTTGGTGCTTGTCTGTAATCATATTGCTTTTCTGTTGCTAATGGTTCTGGACATGATGTCTTGCTATTTGTTTCATGTTTGTTCATCATAATATTTTGTATTTCATTTCTTATCTCATTTTCTGTTTCTAGTGGCAAAAACTGTCCCTTTGATCTTGTGTCAAAGTATGCCATGACTTCTCCAGAGTTTATAATTAGTTGTGTTTCATCTTTGTTTGTTATTGCAATGTATGTTTTGTTGTTTATCATTTTTGCCTGTTTTGCTATGTATGGCATGCTTTTATCTTTCATATTTTTAATATATATTATGCCATTACCATTAAAGCTTTTACTAGTTTGAGCTGCGCATTCATCAAATTTCATCTGTAGCTGCACAGTTTGGGTTTGTTTAGTTTGTATACACGTGCTTGCTGTGGATACCATGGGGATACTTAACTGTGTTATGTAGATAACACTATTAGCATAGTCTTGCCATGCTGATAATTCCTGCAGGGTATTTTTGCCTACCAGTATACCAGTTGTTGCTTTCATATAGCATACTAACAGTCTAATTTGTAGATGTATGCCTTGAATCTTGAGTGGTGTTTCAAGCCAAAATCTACACTGTATGGTTCCATTACCTGTGTTGATATGCATATCTTCTGATAAGGTGATTTTGGGTATGTAGTTGTAACCCATTACATTGGTTGTAAAAATCTGTCACCATGATGGAATATGTGGCTCCATTGTCAATGATAATTTTGACTGGATAAGTATCCATAATCACTCCCTTGACTTCATTATCATCATGGTATATAATGTGCTGGTAATGACCCTTGTTTGGTTTTACTACATTACTTCAAATTCCTGTAAAATACATTGATTTGACTGAGTCTTGATTTGCATTTGCATTATGAGTATATTGATATGTTTCCTCCTCTATTGAGTTTTCTGTGTTCACTATCTCTTTGTTTGCAAATATTTCTTTGTATAATATTTCTGGTACATCTTGTATTTCTATTTTGCTAGCTTCTTCATATTTTATCTCTTTGTATATTGGTGTATTTGTTGTTTAATGTCTGTAAAAGTGGTATGCATTTTCTTGTGGGTAGGTCCTACCAGACTGAGAATCAGGTTGTATCTCTTTTTCTATGTCTACTATATTTAGCTTACATTTATGTTCATTATTATAGAAATCTGATTGTTCATTATCTAATTCATATATTTCTGCTAGAGTATCTTCATTCTCATCATATTTGTCATATGTTGTGTAAGAATTTATATTTTGTACACTATTGTTCTGGTCTTTATGATTGTCTGCATGCAAATAGCATTTGTACATGCACCTGTTTTGTTTTCTAATTCATACATAAAATTGTATGTTTATAATGGATCTTCGTACAATCCATATTTTATATTGTTATTTAGAGATGCATAGATATAATCTGATTGCTCTTTGAGGTTTGTATTGTATCCTACATTTTCATTTTCAGCAAAATGTTGATATATGAATATCATTTTGTCTATATGCTCACTTTCATAAATTAGTGTGTGATTATACAACTTTGCATTTTGTTTGATTTCTTTTATGTGTTTTTCATTTTTAGCATCATATTCTACTTTTTACCTATCAGGTTAGGAGTCCCATCGAAGCTATGAGGTTCCCTTATGTTAAATTTGCTTGTGTGTTCTGTTCACCTGTTATGCCCATTTTATTGCATAGATCATTAATAGTTTGTTTTGCATATTGGCAGTATCCTTCATAGTGACCTTGTCTATTACATATTGTGCATATGTGACCTTGTTGTTGTGTACCTTGTTGTTGTGCCACTTGAGGATGTGGGGCTTGTTGTTGGGGTGTGGGTGTGTGTGTATGTCTGTCCCTGATAAATTTGATTGTATGATTGGGGCTGTTGGTAGTACTGTTGGCTGTACTGATTATTATCATCATAATAGCCCTCATTATGGTAAAATTGTCTGCAGCCTCTGCCTTGGCCACATCCCTTCCTCAGCCATGTCCTCTGCTGTGGCCATCCCGCCAGTGGCCTCTGCCTCTGGATCACCTTGGGGGAGGGTGACTTTGATCATTGTACTGTTCTCTTTGGTTATATTCCTCTTGGTAAGGGTTGTTCCCCCTACCTCTACCATGATTGCCTCTTCCTCTAGGGAAGAAGTTTCCTCTTTGCCCCCTGCTACCTCCAGACCTCTTGTTACCTCTACCTCTCTGATTTAAGTAGTCACCTTGGTAATTCTCTCATTATAATAGTCATTGCCACTACTGTGATTATTGTCAACCTGTTGTGGCCTGACTGATGTAACCTTTTGTGAATGGTTTCCTTTTGGTAGAGATTTAGTTGTAATTTTGGCTTTAATTTGTAGCTGCTGTAAATGTTCTAAGCATGTTGTTTGGGTAGTTGTGGATTGTGGCTTGTATATATCTGTTAATTGCCTGCCTAACTTGACAGCTGTTGGCATGTCATCAGCATTTATCAGACCTGCCTCAATCTGTGAAGGCATACTTTCCTGAAATTTTTGTAGGATTTGAGTATCTGACATATTCAATAACTTGCCTAGTGATTTGACATCTTCAGCAAATTTGTTAATATCCTCCTTGGATGGGTCAAATGCCAATCTATTCCAAGAGGAGATTTGCTGTTTGTGTGTTCTACCATGTTATTGAATCTGCTTAAGAATGTGTTCTCTAATTCTTTTAAGTTGGTTTTGTTTTGCCCACTTGATTGAACCAAACTTGTGCCACATCTAACATTATTATCCCAAACATTTCTAACTGTTCTTTGAAAGTTGTTATTGTCCCTGCTTTTTGATGGAATTGGCAATAGTGCATAAATTCCAACCATTTGTTGGGGCCCTCTTCAGGCTTTGTTCCATTATATGGCTTGGGGATCAAAAACATTTTGTCTGCAGGTTTAGACTTATTTTGTAATGTATTCTGATTGTGTAAAATTTGTACTATCTGAGTAAAACTGTCTTTGAGTTTATCTCATCTGGCTCTCTCTTCTCCTTGACAGACTTCTAGTTCTTGTCTTTCTTGTTCTACCCTATGCTTATATTGTGCCAGTGTTTTGTTATGTAATCATGGAAAGTCAGGATATTCGACATTGTCATCTGCTGCTAACTATGGGACCGGGTTTGGTGGACCCATGACTCTGACTGTGTATGCTTTGGGTGAGCCTACTGCTCGGGCTTTCTGACCCTCAGTTTGGCATGAAAATTGTAATTTCTTTGCCATTTCACTTTTTGTTTTATTTGCCTTGTCAATTAGTAAGGTTTTTTGCACCTTTGCTTTCAGAGCATCTATTTCTTTTTGATGCACAACTATTCTAGTGGCTGACACTTGAGAATTATCTGATCTACCCTTTAAAGTGTCAAGACTCTCTGTCAATGTCTTTAGTTGTCTGGTTATGCTATCAATTTTATTGCCTCCTATTTTTCTAGCTGCTGAATTCTGATTTACCTTTGTTTCTAACTCTTTTTCTTTTTCTGAAAGAATTCTTTTAAATTTGGCCTCTTGTGCCTCTATTAGTGCATGCATTTCAGCTCTGTGCTTTTCCTTTTCAGTCCTGAAATTTTTAGAAATAGATTGGTGAATTGCCTCAGTGGCTTGTTGCTGTGATGCAAGAGCTTTCTTCACTTGAGCCATTGTCAAGAGAATTACCTGCACAGCAATCATGTCATCTTGATTTGGTATTGCTGTATTTGGAGTTTTCCAGAGTTTTGGGCATCTTAGGTCTAGCCCCCTTGTCTGCAACTTTGTTTTCATCTTTCACCACTGGTTCTCCTGTTGGTTCCTGGTCATCTGATTTTGGTGACCCTGTTGGAACTAAATTTTCATTATTAGCATCTGCTTGGTTAGTGGAATTTATTCTGTGGGAGTCAGGTGTTGAGGTTGCATCTGGCCCTGTAAAAGTAGAGTTATGTGAATTATCTAAGTCATTATGTTCATTTTGTGTGACCTTGGGGTCATTGATGTTGGGCTCGACTGTTTGTGCAGGATGCTCGATAATAGTATTATCTTCATTTGACATCTCCTCATCATGATATTCATCATCTCCTTCTTCATATGGGTCAGCCCAGCTATTCATTTCTTCTTCTGCAACCTCTTCTAGATATTCTTCGTTATACCTGTTCAAATACTGTAAATATTGGTCTAGTCCTGGGTAACTATCAATAGGAAGAGACCATATTAATTCTCATACCCGAGTACCTGGTTGTATTGGGTGTTGTCATTTGATCAGTACTAATACAAAATCATGAAAATAGTGTGATTCTGGGAGATCACCTATTTTGCCATCTTTGTAGTTAATGTAGGCCTCGAGTCTCACCAGTATCTGTAAACGTTGTGTATACCCATCTCTTGTTAAGGGATTAATGGCAAATATGTCTTTGATAGTCATATCTGCAGGATTTGGAGGATTGGGGGAAATATTGCATTCTAATCTTACCTGTTCTGATGACTGGTAGCTTTGGTTTGCTGTGTTTGAAGATGCCATGTGTATATATTCATTGGCTCCACTGGTTGCCATACCAATATATTGTCTATGGCTTGCTTTCAGATCCATTTGGGTGCTTTGTGATTGACCTTCCTCAAAAGGTGTCAACGGGTCCAAATTAGATACTGTTTTTGCAGGATCCTGGTCATTATAATATAAATAAATCTAGTTCTGGATATAATCCGGTTGATTCTTGTGGGGGAGTAATATCTGACAAGGCAACTGTTTTATATTAATGTGATGCTTTTCAGTCTGAGTAGTCTTGTCTGCTCAACCACTGATATGCTGCTTTAACTGTATCTTTCTGAGAAATTTGCACCTCCTGTGCTCTCTGGCCTGAACTGACCTCGTATTGTGGCCAAACAGGTAGATTGGTCTGGTCTGGATGATTCATAATCCTGGTCATCATATGTAATATTAGAATGACTAATATTATGGTACCTGCACTGGTGTGTTGTGGTGGTGATTTATTTGAAAGTGCTTTTTGTATGGCCTGAGTAGAATTCCAATTGCGGCTCTGGCTAATATCCAATATATTGTCCAAATCATCCATAGTGAAGGTATGATGCTGTATAATTTTGTTCGGTACCAAATAGAGTCTGTTAAAATGCGGGTGTAAAAATAGGATAACAAATCGTATCCATTTGTCCATTTTTGTGTTTATGGTATTTGACTTCGGCATATGTCAGTAAACCTTATTGTAATTTTTGATGTGTCTTTGGCAAATGCCGGTAAATTATTTTATAGATTATTAATAATCCATTATAATTTCAAATTGATAATAATAAGAGCCTAAACTTGATCCTAAAATGTTCTTAGGCTAGGACCTCCATGTAGTAAGTGGCTAAGTTTAGGTTGCGTGTTACTGGCTGCCTAGCCTGCTATGTACTGCTCAGTAGGTGTTATCTGTGTGGTATCCTGGGCTCTAATGCCCTCTCCACCTAAGTGCAGCTACTAGCTAGGGGTCTTAGGGGCAGAGCTTACGTGCGTAGCCCGTAATATCTCCAGCAATATTCTACATCAGTTCAAAGTTTTATCCGTCTTTAGTTTGTTTCTTTTTTGTGCAATTAACAGAGTCCAATTCCAACCATAATTATTATTTTTGATTCATTTTTATACTCAATCAAAAAAGGAATACTGAACGAACTTTGCAGTAAAATACTTACATTTTATTTGTTCAACATAATTATCATCCTCCAGAATATCCTGAAGTGTTAATTTACAAACACCGACTAAACACACGCACACACACACACACGCACAGACAGAGAGAGAGAGAGAGAGAGAGAGAGTTTGAATTGAGATGTGTTCTTTTAACAGTGAGAGACTGCAGTGCTATCTACGTCGCTACCGACGAGGTTCAATTCATCCCTTCTCCTACGGACTTCGAGGAGCTAAATTCTTGTCCTATCAACATAACGTCAGAACCCGGTACTCGAATACGGATAACAGTGCATCAGTTCAATGTGGGCAACCATTCATCTCCGCTTACTGAAAATGAAGGTTGTCATCAGCAGTATTTTGGAGAGGGAGATATGCTCTTACGCATAACAGGTATACTTGTATATTTTAAACTTTTAATCTTTGTGATACAAGATTGTTGGACAAAGCATGTAGTAATCAAAGTGTAGGATGTTGGTCTCGTTATGACGCAAAAACCTTATGTAAATTCTTAATACCGACCAGAAGTCCTACAGACACAATGTTAAAAATAGTCAAATTTGTCATCTTATTTTCATTGTTGGAGCTTATGGTTCAAATTCACTCACATCACTCCATATTGCTGTAAATTTGAGACAAGAGGCTATACAATGAACCATTTTGAATGTCTTCTAATCTTTATTTTCAGCACTCATTATTATTATTTTCTTTTTTACAAATTGATCCAGAAATTTAAATTTGTGTCAATGAGACTTTAAGTGTCATTATGAGATTGCTTAAAGCTCTTGTGTTCAATTAACAAGTCTTGACATCTTCATGAAATTCGGTTAAGGGATGTTTTACTCTGTGTATGTTGTTTCACAAGGATGTGTAGAAGCAAATCTATGTGAAAGTAAAACAGCTCAAACGCAAATAAAAATTATTTTTTATTTGCATTTACTCTGTGAAACATTGCAACTCTCGTGTTTTATTTTTAGATGGCACTCCTGAATATGATGAGTTTCGGTTTGAAGAGTTGATATGCAGGTATATAAATCCACGATTTACTTTATAAATATCGGAATCATGTACGCATTGAAATCATTGCAAAGCCCTTTAGAATAGCCATAGTGAAATTACCTAATTTATATATAAATAAATGAATAGATCAAATAATAATTAAAACGTTGTGCCAGTCTAGAATTCATGCCGGCCAGTTTTCATGACGCACAATCTGTCCAGGGACAGTTTGCACGCTGTGCATTATATCCTAGGATAGATTGCGTGAGGTGCGCAAACTGTCCCTAGTCTCAAACATGACACCTGGGACAGTTTGCATGCCCTAAACTGCAATTAAAACTTCAATCA
>JBCAUI010452283.1:0-13888 GCA_038406195.1 Haplosyllis anthogorgicola
GGGGGGTGGGGGGGGGTGGGGGGGTCCCCCCCCCCCCCTACGGGCCAAAATTTCTTCATTTTCATGCAGTTTTGGGGATTTTTACGCCAAAATTGGGTAAAAATTGGGGCTCCCTAAGGTTGGCGCTCCCCCCCCCCCTACGAGAAATCCTGGATCCGCCACTGAAATGATCACAATAAAAAAGTTGTGAAGAGTAGATTGTAAAAGAAAGACAAACTGTTTCGAACTGCTGTTGGCTTATTAAAATTTTCGCGAAAGTTATTGAGGTTAAAGTTCATATTTATCAGCAAACCCAGAAAAAAGCGAAGCCAACAATTTTTACACGTCTTTTTCTACGTCAGCATTAAGAATGACGTCACAAATAATCTGAATTGTTTTGTAGACAACATGTAACACCATTAATATGTCACTAAATCTCCCGCAGACAATTTGAGCTGCATAAATGTACGATAACAAAAACGTAGGACCAATTAAATAATTAGCCAAATTATTTATTTATTCTCATTTGTATTTATGAAGAGTGAGAGAGTGGTTGTATGTATATTACACCATCTATGATTATACCCAAACTAGATTGAAATGTCTTTTGATAAGAGTAGTTCGGAAAAAATACGCAATTTTAACTTTTTTTACAAGTGAAGTTTTTGAAGCTGTCAACACAAACATTTTGAGGTTCAGGGGGTCGACTTTGTACGCCATAAATATGATTGATTCTGTTTGAAATTTAAGAAAAATTGAAAGATCCGAGGCCATTCTTATACATAATACTGACCCATTTCTGGTCAAGGAATACATTTTAAAATTCACCCCCTTCCTTTACCGCCTCTTTTTTTTTTTAAACATGTGGCTTCCGAATTCGAACACCTGAAATTACGATAAATATCAAAACTAAAACTGTAATAATGTGGACATTTATTGTACATAGAATATGTTTATACTTCAAACTGAAGGGCTTTCATATTACAAACTGTGTTGTCTATATTAACATGTACTTGCATTTACAATGTTGTCAAAGTAGAGAGGCTAAACTGCATATTTCTGCGTCAATTAAAATACGTGCTCGTTTGAAGCAAAAATATCAAAACAGATTCAGATCCGTAACGTCGCTTCAGAAATTACAACGATTATGAAAGGTTTTTTGAAATGATTTTACCTGCCAGATCAGAGGGATTTAGTAAACGAATTTTCACCGTTATTGGTAAATTAATAACTATTATTTATTTCTTATTTTCAAGTTCTTATTTTAAGCCCGTTACTAAAGTTTGCAGAGTCACCATCACTGATCATTTTACCATGCAATTGTAGATTCATTTCGAAAACCTCTCATAAATCATAAATTTCCAAAAAGTCTGATATGGGGATTCAGACCGAGGTATCTTGGAACAATGCTACAAAATTTAAATAATTTATAAAATCAGAAAGAAAATTCTGTTCCTTTAAGAATTCCACGCTGTGGTTTTACACTCGTCAACAGGACAAAGTACTCGCAGCGAACACAGCGTTGAATTATTTTGCTTCACAACTAAATTAATAAAATATTTTCACGAGCTGGCCAAGGATAGATGCCCAACCATTTTTATTCAATATAATACATTACTTTAAAATGTTAACTGGGTATTTATTCATATATTTTGTTGTAGTTTTACATTTCAGTAGATCACATTCCAAGCAGCCTAATCCCATCCATTACGTGTTACTTTCCGAATTGTAAAAATTCACAGAACCAAATTTGAAAACTGGCATTTATGTGTTGTCTGAAAAAAATTTGTGAATCAGTCTATACTGAATGACCACCCTGAACGCAAATTTTCGGAGGGATGATTTCAAAAAGCATACCCGCAATTTTGCATTGGAGTAATGGACTGATGCATGTTTGAGTAACTTTTTCAAATCGATCCCGTCCCAATACAGATTTAAAGGGTTTACATATCGAATCCTCAACAACTGATCCATCCTGAAGAAAAGTCGCAAGAAGGGATAGATCAGCAGACAGATGAACGCATAGAGGTTAAAATACAATTTAATTTGAAGAAGAAAAAAATTGATAACATCAGTAAAATTAAATAGAAAGGAAATTTGCTGAGGTCGGTTATGCATAATGCGATAAATCGCTTACAATCAATGATCGCATACGATTACAATCAGAAATTTATCAATAAAACAAAAGTTAACAAAAGTTATGTCCTAGCCAAAATAACCTTTCTTTGTATATCACCACAAAATATACCTCTGAAGTTAAATATAATCGTATGAGACAGATCGTTTGCGATTAGATCGCATCGTGTGTCCTCGTCTTACTTGGGAGCAGTTGTGTATCTGTCTCTCTTTGTGTCACCTTCTGCGGACAGGGTAGCCAATCGTTACGCCGCATTTAAAATCCGTTTTAAGATAAAACTCTTTTTAACTTATAGATAAATCATAAAGGAAAAGTAAAAAGTATTTGTCACAAGCAAATATTGTCAAACAGATCTATCACACATATCAGAACTCTTTCCCATTTCTTGTTAGTTGGTCTTAAAGTTTTGGCACCGTTTCGTAAGTTACAAAATGTTCGGTAGTTCTGTCCGAGTATGCTGATTTTTACAAATAGACTACCTTTCTCTTCTGATTAATCTATATTTTTAGTAACAAAATAATTGATTTTGTGTTACTTTTAAATAGTATTTGGTACGTCATTTGTAAATATTTCGCACTCAACGGAGTAAAAATTTCCTACCCCGTTTCAGCTTGCGGCTGAAACAGCCTTTAACTGAGGATGTTTCTGCACAAAAGTTATGAGTGATGTTACTTATATTTCTTCCAAAAGAACGTGTACAGCAATTATATGTGTACAATGCATAAAACTGTACAGATATATAAGTTAAATACTTGCAACCAAATAAATAGCCATTTTATAAAGAAAAATCAATGGCATACGTAATAATTTTTGCGTCACTGAATTTTAAATGTAAAGGTGTGAACTGGGCTTGAGGATTTCTACACCAGTTTTGATGTAATAGCCTACAGTGGCTTAGTGGTTTGATTTAAATTGTTCCAGTGATAAAAGAAAAATGTTCGCCTACACGTGTATTAATTTTTTATTTATTTATTTATTTATTTTTCGAATTTCAGCAAATTCAAATTTTTAATACTAAGGCCTGAAGATCGGCTTGTGTTAGATCTTTTACGGAAATTGGTAATTTTAAGTCAATCCTAGTTATTTTACTGACAATAATGCAAACAAGTACTGTGTCGCAATTACTTTACAAATTATAGTTTAAATCTGACTGCCTAATTAGACAAACATCACTTTTATCCAAAGAGAATTCATTCGGCAAGTTGGGAAAATTAGACTATGACCTTCGTTTAAACTGAATAATTCTATGTACATGTGTATGCATCTAGGCCAGGGAAACAAGCCAAGGCTAATAACCTTAATTAGAGAGAGATGCTACTTTGCAACTGCTGCCTGCATTTAGTTGAGATTTTTAGTTGTTGTATTTCTGTAAGACTTTGAAACGGATAAAACCAATCCATTTTAAACATTTTTTCTTATTCTTTAATGAGTATTTGTTACTTTTACTGTTCTTTTCTATTTCGCTGTCACAATTTAAATTTTTCCTATTTTTAAATTTGAAAAAATATAATGAAATAAATATCCAGTTGCCGTTACATTTTATTTTCTTGTTGCCCACTGTTTGTGGTTGACTAAAGTATTTCAACGTTTTCTTGAAATATTTGAGGAATTGATACATGTATGAATAGGAAAATATCCCACTTATTTTGCAAACGCAAGAGTGTTGATATGATAAATAACTATGAAAATGCCTTCTATATTAAAAAAGCAATGTTTTATTTATTTATTTTGATATTGTAGAACTTTAAACATTCGTAGTCTTTGCCTGCAGATTCATACATGTGGTAGTTGTTGAACATCGTAGTCATATTGTTTTATGTTAAAGAAATGAAATAAAACCGATTGATATTTATAGTGCGAAATTTATGGTATTTTGCCTTGTTTACTTCACTCTTAAAACTCAAATTACTCAAGGTTTTTTTTAAATAAATGTTGCCTAAAAAATAAGGCAAATCCGCCTCATTAGACAAGCCAATTTTTGTCCCGACTAGTAAAATAATTTAAAGCAATGAGTGGTTTTCTTATTTCAGTCTCTACCAAATCTATCTATATTTCCAGACACATGAACGAACTGTCTGATTTTTAAACTAACCTTTGCCTCAAGACAATTTTCAGCTTAGGCTAATCCTAATTTCAATCCAATGATGGAATATTGTTCAAGACTAACTTCAGTCCTTGAGCTAAAAATGACCAAGAAGCTTAAATTTACAGTGTAGACGAATTTGCTAAGCTAGAATAGCTTAAAAATTACCATTCTAGTAACCGTCCTGAATTTAGTCCTTTTTTAAGCATCAGTGCTACTTATTTTGCTAATAATAGAATAACCTTTTTTTGCCTAATTGTGCAAATTTGTCCAATTTTATATGGAAAATTAATTTTGAAATGAGTATTAAGTTTTCTGTTTCCCTTACTTTCCACATTACCGTCCACAGCGAAACTTTGGTCAATGATTACTAAAGCGGACAAAATTATAGTAAATCTCATTTAAATCTTATGAGAAAGGACCATTTAAGTTTGTATAAATATTTATTATTTACATGGAGCTATTTACAATATGATACACAAATCCTTTTTTCATCTTAAATTCTTATGTGAACCGAACTCCATTCTGTGCGGCCACTGGTACTCGCTGTTTTAGACTTGAGGTGACTTCGCCCAAGAGTTTCAAAGTTTGTGCGTTTAACCCCCTTGTGCACTATGATCATCTGAGACACTTCTGATTGTCTGTCGAATGACAGAGTAAGTGGTCGTCCGCCTAAAAAACTTGTAAAAATAGAAACTAAGACAAAACGAAACAGACGATAACCATCAAAATAATAACCAAGACAAAACGCAAATTTCAATTTCCACTCCATGACGTTGGTTTTTCTTTGGTGACATCATGACGTTAGATACCATTGCTATGACATTCGACAGACTAGTAGTTGCACAACTACTTTTTTCATTTGCACATGCTTTCTGCCCTAGTAGTGTACACAGTACATGGACATTCACAGGCAACCTGTCAGTGGCCGAATAGCAGAGAATCATAACTTCAGTTTCCTCGTTGAACATTGCCGTAAAACGAGTTTGCAATTGTTCAATTGCAGTCTGTCGAGTGAAAACGACTTTTCTAACGTTAGTAACTTGTGATAATATAATCCAAAAAGTTCCCCGATCAAAACCTCCTTTCAATGACGCTTAATCTGACACAATAAGAAGGTCTGGACAGCGTGCGAGCACGCTGGTGACTGTTTCTTTGTTTGTTTATTTGTTTGTTTACTTCAGAAGTATCCCCTCCAGTTTCTGACGTCGGAACGCCTTTAGCTTTGCGAGCCACCGGTCCATTTTCTCTTCCGCACTGACGTACAACTACAAATACAAAACTGACAGATGTAAAACGAAACATGGATCGACAAATTTTCCCTACCTCCACTTACAAATTTCCATGTCTGTCCTACAGTTGTCAGACGGCAACTCTACTAACATAGGTCCATAATACTTTTTGAAAACTTCTTGAATGAAAATTTTTGGTGTGAATAATGAATTCTAGATTTGCCAGATATTACTTAAATTACGAATCAGCTTACGTTTAGATTCGAGTGCAATTGAAATGTAATAGGCCAGATCAGTTACAGTGGTCCCCGGTTGTATCGACATATTTGGCGACATAAAATTGTATCGATATAAGCGGAACAAATATCTACATATTTTAATTTGAATGACTGCAAGAAATTGTATCGACATAAGCGGGATATCGTTATAAGTGATATCGATATAAGCGGGGACGTCTGTAATATGTCTGGGTAAATTAGATTGATTTTTTAAAATTTATTTATTTATTTATTTATTTTTTGGGTGGACCGAGATCAATTTTGGTACCTTCTACTTCGGACTTGGAATGACTGTCCATGGGCTTCAAAACCAGGGAGGATCTGTATCTTCTGGCCGGGATTCACTTGTGCATTTTTAATCCTCAATGTGCACACGCTTTTGCTCAATACAAATGTACGCGCACGTGGTTATTACAATGTGTGCAACCGGTCTCACTTCCGACATACTCTTTCAAGGATTGGTGCACATGTACCATGTTGGAGTCAATCCCACCGCAGTCCGACTCTACACGGATGCTCAACCAAATTGGCCACGGAGGCATATCATAAAATATCATGACTGGGATGTCTCGAAGGCGAGCCTGCTGTACACACGCTTATACAGGTGCAGCACCAGACATGACTTTTAGAATGACTGCATGCAAACAAGTAAGAAGGCAGGCAAGAGATCCACCTTGACTTTAAACCCACGGAGAGGGCCACACGAAGTCCAAAATAAAGGTAATCCAAAGCCCCAAAAAGTCGGCCCTGATCAAAGAAAAATAACTAATATATATATATTTTTAGCATACATATGCTCAAAAAATGGCGTTTGTACGCTTGACGTAATTTTAGGAATGCACCTCAACTAAAATCCAGCTGGATCTGACAAGGCAAGTTGATCATCTCGTCAACGTCCTTGCAGTTAGGATTCATGATGCATGCGTGACGTTGAATATCAACATAGCCCCTTTTAAACTCGTGAAAACGTTGAAGAAGGAAGCAGGGTAAGGACAAAGTCATCTGCCACAATATCAGTGGTAAAAAGTGCCGAAGTCCCACGCGAAAAAAAAAAATTCTGCAAATCAGCCGAAAAAGGGAGAGTGCCATAAACAAGGCAAGTGCCATATTTGGAGCATTTACGGAAAAATAATAGAAAGAAGAACGCTTACGTTAGGATGCATGAGGGACTCGGCGTCCTTGTCTTTGAGCGGTTGGTTACTGAATGTGAGAATCGGCATCTCGCCGCCCGCGCCCATCGGGATGTCCCCGCCGAATATCGCCGCGTCGTGCGCATCATTAACGTCCGTGCCGAACGTCTGCTTCTGTGGAATAAAGACGCAATTAATAACAATGGGGGTATTTGTTTCTGAGCTCCAACGAAGTGCTCGTAGAGTTGATAATTAGATAAACAGATTACGAACAAATGTGAACTGAATGTGCCATTGGACGAAGTGATAAAGGTAGTTAACAGGGTTTTCAAACAAGCTAAAAAGTGATTCTCCAAAGAGGTGGTACATAACAATCAAAGAGATACCAGGTCCTTACAAAATAAAATAATTTCCCATGGCTTAGAAACAAACGTCCCCAATTTATAGTTCATCCAAAAAGCACGGAATATTTCCCTAGATAAATTGAATAACTGTGTGCAAATATTTTCGTTTATGAAATTGACAAATTTACATGTCTTGTTATGGCAACCACTATAAATTAATTCTACTTCACATTGTTTACACGTTAATGATTTACACTTGTCCCCAGATATATCAATATCGCTTATATCTATATCCCGCTTGTATCGATATATTTTTCCACGCAAAATTTCTTCCATTGACCCAAATGTTAATTTCCTCGCTTAAATCGATATCCTTCCCCACTTATATCGATATTTTTTTGCAAAATTTAGGTCTTGATGGAACATAATCAAGGGTCATTTGTAGTGTCTACGCCCATAGTAACGTCTCATCTGGGACAAAAAAAGTGATTTCAAATGAATTTTAAAATACAAAAGTTGCCCAAATTGATTCAATTGTTTAATATGTCACTTCAAACTATAAATTTGTTTCATAAAGTGCAAGAAGCCACTTTAAAAGTAAAAGCTACACAATATTGAAGTTGCTTTTCCTATTTTGGTGCCTCTTTGCACATTTACCATGTTTGAAGTGGCTGCTTGCAATTCAAATGTTTAATGGGTCACTTCAAACAAATTGTTTTTACAAAGGGAAGATGCAAATATATAAATGACATGTAGCTTTTACTTTTTAGGTGGCTTCTTGCACTTCATGAAACAACTTTATTTGTTTGAAGTGACATATTGAACAATTGAATCATTTTGGACAACTTTTGTATTTAAAACTCATTTGAAATCACTTCTTTTTGTCCCAGATGAGACATCACTGTGGGCGTAGATTCTACAAATGACCTTTGATTGATTATATTCCATCAAGACCTAAATTTTAAAAACAAAATACATATATCACTATTTTTACATATTTTCCCCCTTTATATCGATTCCATTTATATTGATATCCCGCTTATTTCGATATTTTTTTCTGCGCCACAAATATCGATATATCTGAGGACGAGTGTACTTTTTTAAACTTTTGTTGAACGAGGTCCAATTGTTGGGGTCACTGGTACCTTCTGTTTCGTACTTCGGATGTCCCTGCTCATGGATTTCAGGATGGATCTGTGGCTTGTGCTTTTACTCACATGCCCACTATGATGCTCAGAGTCATCTGATTTGCACCTGCTTTCTGCTCAATAGAAGTATACACTGTATGTGAGTGTTAGCAGGCACCTACCTGAGACTTAGATGACTTGAAGCTGGCCTGAGCGAAGCCCGCACTCTCTATATCACTGATCGCTTTGTTTCTGTTCATTCGCTCATCGAACGTCAGCAGCGGGGAGTTGCTAGAAGACCCACCGAGCTTCCTACCCCCTCCGAGTAAACCCTGTTCTCGCAGATTCTCGTCAACATTCGCTGAAATGATAAAACCCGTACACGTTGAATAAAATTTAAGTTTTGTGCCCACTCGAAAAACGATCAATTAAAACATAACTTTTTCTGCTTGCTACTCCCAAGGTTTGGCTCATGTTCAAATGAAAGAGAAATTCATTAATATTAAAGCCTAATTCTCAATTTTGCGGAGAGTTCTATTGGAGCTTGTTTGCAACCTCTACAACAGATGAAAAATATTTAGCCTTTCACAGTGTTTCACTGCTCATTTATACTTTATTCTCGTTTACATTTGATTAGGAGGTACAACGCCATTAAATATACATGTCCTCACAACATGCCCAAATTCACAATCAATCGACTCAAATAATTGTTTAAAAATAACGCCCTGTTTATGGTAACCCGTACCCAAGATATGCATGGTCAAGTTGTATCCAAGCCAATTTTCTGCATTTATTCATTTCGTTATGTCTCACTTGCTATTGACAAGTTACAAGTTTCAACAGTGATAGGTTTGGCAATTTTACTTCAGTGCGTAATTGTTACGCGATGCAGTCAATAATTTTGAATTAAAAAATTTTGTAAATGCAGTGTACGACTTCACGAGGGTACGAATTGACTTTTCTTCACTAGCGTACTAGTTGGCCAGTGTACGACTTGACTTGCATTCCTTGTGGATAGTTACCTGCAGCCTTCAAGGCGAGTTGCAATCTAGCCTCAGCTTGCTCGGCAGGGCCCTGTCACAAGAAAAAATACTGATAATCATTCCTCAATTAGGCTTGTTTTAAAATCACGTGAATTACATTGACAGAATGCTCATAATGCCACACTCGAAAAATATAAAATAAAGAAAAGCAACTTAACTTGGGCCCTAAAATGCCAAACTAATAATAATTAATAATTAAATGTAGACTGGGTTCCGATGAACTGGGTTATGTGAGTAGTATTTTGCCATTCATGAAATGTTTCAGTTGTACTTATTTTTTTTTTTATTATTATTATTATTTTGTCTGTTTCATTTTTATTTTCGAAATCCCTATGTTAAAGTGCGGCAGGAAATGTGATAGAACTGATAGAAACTTCAACCTATCCTTGATTTCCCGTATCCGCAGCTGTCAAAGGTTCAAAGTGCATATTTGTATTCAATTTAAACTACTTCCAAATTATAGAATTGATACGAAATCACAGTTTATGTGTGCAACCTATATTTTTTATTTGGCGGGGAGGAGGGGGGAGGGGGAGGGAGAAAATAATTTTTTCCAGATTTTTTTTAGGATTACACATAGACTTTATCATAAGGAACTAACTGAAAATATTAACATACGCACCATTTGATCCCAACCTGGTATTGTTTTACTTGGATCTCTGTATGTGAAATAAAAATATTACAAAAATAATGACAGAATATGAATGCTTTGCAATGTTGCATTTTATGAGAACTAACGTAGAGATGTGAACTATTCCCACTCCCACAGAGTACGTATTTATCATCATGATTTTTTTCTATTTGTGCACTTTCTGGGAACAACACGTACTTATCTGAATCAGATTTCTCCACTTTGATGGTTTTATCACGTGATCTACTGCGTGACCTTCGACTTCGAGGTGACCTTGTCCTACTTCTGGATCGTCTCTTACTTCTTGACCAGCTTCGCGACCTGGATCGTCTGTATTTAGGTGATCTGAGTGACGAATAAAAATAATTTACACTATAACAAGTCGATTGTGTAATGCTATTTTCATTCTGCATACTTTCTTGTGTCTAAGAGCGAGCAGTAGACACTAGACACTACAGTTGGCACGTGTGCACTGCAGTCTTGCTACATCCAGTCAGCAAATTAGCCTTAGGCTAACCCTTTACTATATTTTGGTTACTATTACTATATAAGGGTGGAGAAGTGCACTGACCTACTCCTGTACCTGTCTCTACTTGACCTTCTCGACGTGGACCTTGACCTTTCCCAGCTGCGTGACCTTGAACGTCTCCTTGGACTTCTGAAAAAAGCGAAACCCAATTTGTTTGGACAATAAAATGTACATGGTCATAAACATGTACGTTAGTGTCTTAAGGCGTTATTGGCTTATCCAGAGAAGTGTTTACGGCTACGAAAACAAGGTAGAAGTAGCACGAATGGTTGAATACACATTCGATTTCCGGACTGGGGAGATGAATTGTACAGGTCTAAGTAAATCAGCCTTACTTGGCCACGGTGTAAAATTGGTACCAGCCCTAAACTGAAGGACGACAGTGTGCCTAAGAATTGGGAACCGCAGTTGTAAACCACAATGTTGTACATTGCAAATGGACCTGAGCTCAGTTGGCAATATCAAAAAAATAGGTCCTGATGGACTTGGGCTCATTTGGCATTATTAGAACCAATTAGAAGAATATTGGACACAATGCCACTTGGACACAAATAATAGCATAAATAAAATCAATTCTCAAATAATTATTTGTGAAAATAACAAATATGGCTGTTAAACTTGAAATATAGGTCACACCAGCACAATTTTCATATGCAATAAAGAGGGTAAAAAGGTGCATAAACCTGCCACATATGAAGTCTGTACCATCAACTATGTGTCCAGGAGTAAGGTTCAATGAAAAAAACACATATGGCTGTTAATTTAAGAATATATGTCACAGTGTCATAATTTTTGCTGTGCATGGAGGGGGGATATATGTGCATATGTGTACAAAATATGAAGTCCCTATGATCAATGGTGTGCTAAGGGTAACTTCACACAGACAACGATGACGACAACCATGACAATGACAGACAATTCATGATTCTGTTGGCTCTTTGGCAATTATGCCAAATGAGCCAAAACTAGGCTATGTCACAATATCACATGAACACAAATGACCAAAGTATACATATTTAAAATCAAATCTCTCATGTGTGATCTATGAGAAACACAAAATATGGCTGTCAAACTAAAAATATAAGTGGCATCAATATAATTTTTGCAAGAAGTCGAGGATACACAGATGCATAAGACTGTCAAATATGAAGTCTATACCATCAAATGCATGTCCAGGAGGAAGGATCAAAGAAAAATACAAATATGGCTGCCAATTTGAGAAAAATGGTCACAGCAACCTAATTTTTGCTAGGCTTTGAGATGGGACATAGGTGCACATTTGTGTAAGATATGAAGTCTCTATGATCAATAGTGTGTTCAGGGTGAGTGTGCACAGACAACAATGCCGGATGACAATGACAACGACAGACAATGGACAATTCATGATTCTGTAGGCGCTTTGGCAATTATGCCAAATGAGCCAAAAAGCACAAATATGCATATGCCTGTAAAATAT
The DNA here is from genome assembly GCA_038406195.1 of Haplosyllis anthogorgicola. Lineage (NCBI taxonomy): Eukaryota > Metazoa > Annelida > Polychaeta > Phyllodocida > Syllidae > Haplosyllis > Haplosyllis anthogorgicola. The sequence goes on from JBCAUI010452283.1 coordinate 11,970, forward strand.
GAAGTCTCCATCTTAAAACTGTATGTCAAGGAATAAGGTTGAAAGAAAATACAAATATGGCTGCCAATTTGAGAATAATGGTCACAGCAACATGACTTTTGCTAGGCTTTGAAATAGGACATAGGTGCATATTTGTGTAAAATATGAAGTCTCTATGATCAATAGTGTGCTCAGGGTGACTGTGCACAGACGAAAACGACGACAACGATGACGCACACTTCATTATTCTATAGGCTCTTTCGCATATATGCCAAATGAGCCAATAATTAAATCATTGATAATTTGATTGCAATTACTTAATTCATGGAGGAATATATCAAAGATTGATTAGTAAAGTAAATTTGGCTTTTAGATTTGATTTGAAGAGATGTCATGAAATTTTGTTTAAATTTTTTTGTCAAAATTTTTTACAGAGGGGAAAATTTATCACAGAAAAGCACTTTATTACACGCAAATTATGGAAAGATTTACCAATTTGCAGATTAGAATGCCCTCTATCGGGCATTCAGCTTTCTGTTTCACCAGATTTTTGCGTTGATTTCTGACCTGATTTCTGAAAGTTCTACCAAGGTGCCAAGGACGTCACATGACAAGCCCTCACGTGACAGACAAAATGGAGGCATGAAGCTCAGTACATCGATAGGTTATCCTTGTTTTATGTAATCCCCCCCCCCCCCCAGACTGGGGAAAATGCATTTCTGGCCATTTCAGACAATTATACGAAAGAGTCGGGGGAGACATGAGGGTCAGTGGTCCTTATCGGGACACCTTGTGTAATCTTGCTCTGATCAGATGTACTTCGTTAGGAAGTTTTTTGCGTGTCTCATTTTGATTGTTTGTACCAAGAAGAATTAGTCTTCAAGCTGCTATTTTCCCCCTAAAAATAGCAGCAATGTGATTGGTTCAAGGTTTATCTTCTAGCTGAGAATAAGAACTTTGAAACAGTGTGCCCTACTTGTGTGTATGGGAGTAAAAACAAATTTGCTGTATTGTTCCGGAATAAAGCGCCGGGCGCTTAGACCAATTTTTGCAAGGGCGCTTTATTTGGAAATTTCGTAGCACCATTGATGATACAGTTTATCAATGACAAATGTAAAGTTTGATGCTTTGATTACTGAACCAGGGCAACTATTTTAAAGGTGACATATTTATTGCACTATATAGTTTATTAAACTTTCTAAAGTCCAGGAAGATAACAGTAATTTAAAAGAAAAACATTTAAGTTTGTGGAAAATATAATTCAGATTGATCAAATAACACATTACATTTGATAAAATTTCATGCAGAAATGTTGTAACAATAACTTTAATTTTTGTCGGCAAAAATGTGGGAGCGCTTTAATTAGAGATGGCGCTTTACTGAGGAACAATACGGTATGTGACTGAAATTAAGGTACTTTCCCCTATTACGTCGTATTGTAAATGTGAGCTGTGTTGTTCAACAACAACAGCATTAAACTTTTTAGACAATTTTGCACTGATCAAGCTGTCTGGACTTCATAAGAATATTGAGGAGTTGCATCAGCATCTATTGACACATGGCTGTGATCGTATAGTACTTTCAAGACATCCAGATTCATTCCTTTGATCGCGCTTTTATAATTGTAAAGTAGCAAGTCTTAGGTCAGAGTATAGTAAGTAGTTTTATTTCACAATCAGTTTCAGTTTAATCCGGTATGATATCAGTGCACAATAATCTCAACCTCAGAAGGCTCTGGGTCTCACTTGCCTGCAGTATCAGGTCCAATTTGTAGTCAAGTCTGATCTAGGCAACTGGTCTAATTTGTGAGTACCAGGGCCAATGTCTTGGCACCTTGCACACCTTTCCTTCCTGATACTGTAAGTTGAGATCCAGAATAATTGATCCGCATGCTTCGCAATGAGGGTCTATGTATTGGACGAAATCTACATTTGTGTTCT
>JBCAUI010452394.1:0-13887 GCA_038406195.1 Haplosyllis anthogorgicola
AGGCCTTTTTTTTTAATCATTTGGATTACATTGCACTTTCAGGATTTTCAAAGTGCGGCGATCGGGGAAAAAAAAAATGGAAATTGAACTTGGTCCCAAGAAAGCCCAACTGTTTATAAATATCGATAAAATATTTAATATTTCTCAATCCTCTCCTGATGAAACTCGTTACAATGCAAAAATCTTACCGTGCACAACATGTTTCAACCTCAAATGATTTTTTTTCTTTTTGAAATCCCGATTTCAAAGTGCGGCGGGAAATGTAATTCAAACAATTAAATAAAAAAAACCTTATATTACATACATTACATACCAAACGCTGTATGTTTCTGACAACTATGGCGACAAAAGTATTCTTTCTCCTTGTCTTGGTAACGGTTACCATGATTGTTGCTACAGATCACAATAACGGTAACCATGGTGACGTGATGGACATGTTGCAGAAGATGCAGGTATAGTTTTCAAAATCTTTACCTGCCGTGAAAACGTAGTTTGTTTCAGATTTGAGTCCTGCTACGCTGCTCCATAAATCCTTGTAATATAACAGACTAAGAGAAACTGACCAGTAGTGGATCTTGAAATTACCTCTAGGGACCCCAAAATGGCTGCCAAACATACCTTAACAGGCCAGGGGGGGCCAAAACGGTTTAACAGGGGTTGGGAGTCATGCCCCTAAAACCCGCCAACCTTAGATCCGGTACTGCTGCCCATTAGATGATTGCAACCATTGGCGGATTTAGGGGAGGGTGCAGAAGGCGCCCCCCTACAGCCAAAAGTTTCTTCATTTTCATGCAGTTTTCCCGATTTTTGGGCGAAAATAGGTGAAAATTGGGTTGGCGCCCTCCCCCCCAACTACGGGCTGGGCGCCCCCCGTACGGGAAATCCTGGATCCGCCAATGGCAACATACCTGCTGCTCTCTTAAGGTTATGGGTCATATAAACCTGTGTATGTTCTCTGTCGGGAGTTATGTTCTGAACTAGCATCACTATGTACCACCATCTACTGCAGAAAAAGCTGAACCGACTTGAAGCGGAAAACGTCGAACTTCGAGCAAAGAATGCAGCTTTTGAGAAGAGAATGGCGGGTTTTGAAGAAAAGGTGGCTTCTCTCGCAGGTAAATCCCATATTACAAAAACATGTGTTTTAACCACCGTTTTCTAACACGCACTCTGTACCCTATCCACTGAGAGTAATTCAATGGGAGCATGGCAAAGAAATGCTAAAAATGATTTTTGTGTATCGAATGAAATTCGACAAGACTGTGTGGTCGCCCACCTGAAAAACAAGGGAAAATAGAAACTTTGCTTACAATCACTAAACGAAAATGTCTTGTTGCTGTTGCTAAGGATGACATCAGTTTTATAATGTCATTCAATAGACACATGACGTTACGTTCCGACGTCAAGGCCTTTCTAGTTTGTACAAGCATACTTTCGAATAACTTATTTCGTATAATTTATTAACCCTTGTTACAAATGTGTGTAGTCTCTGAGAATGTGCAATTAGAACTAACAAATATGGCTACTAATGATGCTATGCAAAACTCTAATTAAGCAATAGGATAGTCTATAGACTGTCACATGACTGCAGCCACAGGTGTAAGGTGGGAAGCCTGTGGCACCTCTGGTGTTAACTCTAGCTGCAGTCTTTAGACTACAGCACTCCTGGTGGTAACTCTGACCGAAATCTATAATCCTTTAACACAATTATCGTTGTAAAATGGATAATCGAAGTCCTTACTTTACTGGGACGTATTAATTCTACTATGACTTCTCGGGTGATGCAGACACGCTGTTTCTGGCGATAATCAGTGAGGATATCTTGAGAGTTTTCGGCGATGAAGTGATCATCTGGGATTCAGCTCCTATAAACCCCGGGGATCATTTCAGCACGGAGACAGGAGGGTACACCACCCCTGTTAACGGATACTATCAGTAAGTACTATAAACCCTGGGGGTCATTTCAGCACAGTCACAGGGGGTTACAGCACCCCTGTGAACAGATACTATCAGTAAGTACTGTAAACCCTGGGTGGGGGTCACTTCAGCATGGAGACAGGAGGGTACACTGCTCCTGGTAGCGGTTACTATCATTAAGTACTATAAACCCTGGGTGGGGGTCACTTCAGCACGGAGACAGGAGTGTACACTGCTCCTGGTAGCGGTTACTATCAGTAAGTACTATAAACCCCGGGGGTCACTTCAGCACAGACACAGGAGGTTACAGCGCCCCTGTGAACAGATACTATCAGTAAGTACTATAAACCCTGTGAGGGGGGGGGGGCATTTCAGCACAGACACAGGAGGTTACAGTTACCATCAGTTAGTACGTTTTACCCTCAGGATCATTTTGTTATTGCATTGGATCTGCACATCACCTTTGTGAATGTCAAGGAGGTATGAATGCATCTAGTATCGTATTTAATGTTTGATTAAAAAAATTGGCCAAGTAACCAGTGGCCCTCCATGTGGACCCTTGTTCAACAAAAAGACACATAAAATGTGGAAATCTTGGTGATTTTTTGTAAACAGAATATACTACTTTTTGCGGTTTTTTGGGAGAATCAGTCAAGGGCAATTAGAAGAAGGTGCGTGTGCCGAAACAGTATTGAGGTGACTTTTTTTGTTTCAGATTTTCCGTGACCAAACGTAGTAATGGAGATCGAGCCCAGTTCTGGTTGTTGGTCGATGAACAGCGCTACGTCTTTAACGACGTGGAGGCTCTGGATGCTTTTGATCCATCTGGATCCGTCACCATCAACATGGAACTATCTGCCGGGCAGATCGTACGAGTGGAAAACAACTGGTCTGACATAATTTACGGGACAGACAATGACGGCGTTATACAGTCTTGGTTTACAGGACACATGCTTTACGCCTTATAAAACAACAATGTTCTGACAACAACATGGCCTTTTCGATTGTTAAAATCTTAAAGGTATCTTTCGGCTTAATAAATGTTCATAGAAATTAAATTCGTGTCGACTTGTTTTTATTTGTTATTTACAGAACACTTAAATATTAATTCATTTGTGCATGACATGTTATAAGCCGTTACAAATGCGTGAAAACAATCTTACTGTTTGTTCGCATTGTCGTAAAGTTTGTTCACAAACATTAATATTTAAATTGTAGAAAATAATAAATGAAACGTTAAGTTACTCAGCATCATTATCGCACACCCTGTTCACAAGTTCAAGAAATCCTAAAGACAGCTGAGAATGTTCCCATCTTTGTTTCTCTAACAGTGACTACTCATTCGTGTCCAGATTACGTACTTTTTGTAACTAATTGCATCGTGAACGCATTGCCGAAAAGAAGTAAGCATAACGACAAAATTCTTTTTAATTATTCTTGCTGCCATGGTAACTAGTACCCGTGGAAACCATAGCGACGTGATGACTATCCTAGAAACAATGCAGGTATGTAAGTGTTCTGTTCATATTTCAGCGTGATGCACGCAGTCCATCAGCCTTATATAATTTCTGGTAAGAAATAGTACATATCTCAGAAAATACAAAGGTGCAAAATTGGTACTGACCCTGTGTGGGTGACAGAACAACGCTTTGGTGATGAATCACATGTCAATTAACCGACATGTACCGATATTGCGCGAGTTCTCGGGTTCCTTCTAAAAATCCGGGTTTGATGCACAGTGACAAATTTACATCACATCAACATACATTCTTTGAATCTGACTATCAATATTATCAATAGACACAATTGGACCATCAAAACGAGAAATTATCTTCCATGCGGAAAATAAGGATTTAAAACGGAAGGTTTATCTACTAGAAAATCAGATGGTCTCACCGGCAATCGATGGTATGACGGATTCTTTAGTTCAAAGGAAAATAAAGGCAATGGAGACTGATTTTTGAACAATTTTATTTAATTTTGTAGGTTTAATTCTAACGTGGCATATGTGAGTTACTGATGCACCTCACTCACAGTGCGCGCACGAGCGTGCAGTGCACGAGTGTAAATCAAACAGTCCCATTGGCTTTCGTCTCGGCAAAAGTGCACAGCCTTACCATGCCAATATGATGATGGGTGCATGTAACAATAAAAAAGAAATTCATAATTCAGGTTTTCAGTGACAAAACGAAGCAATAACGACCGAGGGAGCTTCTGGATCTTAGTGGATAAAAACCCTTACAACAGTTTGTACAGTTCCGGAACAACACCTGCCGGATGTGTAACCATCAACATAGAGCTAACGGCTGGGCAGATTATACGGTTGGAAAATCAAGATTCCACCGCAGTTTACGGCACTGATTCTGCAGGTGTAATCCACTCGTGGTTCACTGGACATCTGCTTTATGCTCTGTAATCTTCAATTGGAAGCGATAAAATAAACAAGTGCATCAACATGCAATGATGTCTCATTTTAAACGCATTTTGTTTTGTTTGGTTTATTTATGAACAATTTTATGAACAATTTATTTATGAACAGCTCTCTGACCGTCAACATAGGGCTGACTGCGGGCCAGATTGTTAGGGTAGAAAATAACGAGTCTATCCTTATTTATGGAACCGATTCTCAAGGCATCATCCAGTCATGGTTCACTGGATTCATTCTCTATGCATTGTAAACCGATAGCTTTGACTAAATTCACTTCTGATGAAGTAAAGTTAACCAGTGCACGAACTTCGTTTTTAATTTAATTTCGATTTTCGGTAAAGACAACGGGTAACCTCAAATAAATTAAAAACATGGCACATTCACGGCTAAATAAATAAAAAGGCCCCTTTACGAAGGCTCGGCGAATAACAAGTTCGAAATCTAACATGGCTTTTGAACTGTCATTGCCTTTAAACGGCAATGCATCAGGCCAGACATATCAGCTTGTCTCAACAAACAAAACACGAAAAATTCACGAGATTTATTTTAGGAGAGGTTGGCTTAACACTAAATTTTAAATGGGTCAGAAAAGTGAATTAATTTATTAAATCTATGCTCAAATAGGTTTTAGAAACGCGCCGTTAATTTCAACTAGATCCTCATCTAAGGCTATGTATTTGTTATCAGACAGCAAGTTCAAGAAATCTTGACACCACCTGAGATTGTTCCCATGTGTGTTTGTTAAATCGTTAAGTTACGTACACTTACTATTTACCGTTTACATTGCACGCATTGTATACACAAGTTAATATGACAACCAAAGTATTCCTAATTACTCTTTTTGCTGTGGTGAGTAGCGCTCTGCCTATCAACAAGGAAAACCATGGTGATGTAATGAGTATCCTGGAAGCAATGCAGGTAATTTCTTCAGACCACGACCTCAATTTTTACCAATAGTGACATCCCACAGATGCTTGTCTACTGAACTGACATCAATTGCTTCAATATAGCAGCAATATGCGGGATGATTTTTTATAAGCAGCTTCACTGTACATGGCAGAAGTGAAATCCTTTTCATTTGTACCATTATAATAATTATGCTATACGACTAGGAGCAAAACAAGGAACTGGCGCGAAAGGTGTGTCAACTGCAAGAAAAGAATGCTGCACTTGAGCAGAAAGTAGGCACACTTGACAATACAGTGGCTTCGCTTGAAATGACCGGCAAGTATTTATCGCTCCTTGTACCCCAAAATTCATGACAACTTTTACGCTTGAATGTGCGAGCCAGTCGGCAATACCATTAACTGCTTTCCACTGGTGGATTAGGAACGTTAACCCCAAGCCCTCTACCTGATGGAATTCTATTTGAATAGACATGATAAAAAGTAAGCAACTTAATCGCGTGACGCCACTGCTCACATACGAGGGTCAGTTCGTCATAGTACATTTCCCGTAACGTTGAGTCTACTTAACTGTTGACAGTGGCAGATCCTGGATTTTCCATAGGAGGGTAGGGCCGGCCCGTAGAGGGGGGGAGGGGGTGCCAACCCAATTTTCACCTATTTTCGCACAAAAATTGCAAATAAAATGCATAAAAATGAAAGAAATTTTGGCCGTAGGGGGCGCCTCCTGCGCCCCCTAAATAAGCCAATGGTTGATGTTGATCAATATAAAGGTACACTTTGTACGATGATGCTGTTTCAGCCAACATTGACAGTATGTTTCTGGCGACAATCAGTGCGTCAAGTATCGCTATATCCGACGAGGAACCGATAATATTTGACTCGGCTCCAATCAACCCCGGTGGACATTTCAACACCATACTGGGAGCATACACAGTTCCTTACTCTGGATACTATCAGTACGTATTCATAAATCAAATAACACATACAGACACCTGCACCCATGTACAGATACATGCCCCCTACACACACACTTACGCAGACATGAACACTGATTAAAATCAAAGATGCTCTATTGAACTTTTCCGGCTGTGTTCAAAAAAACTGTTCGAGTGAGTGGTGGTTGGAGATAGGGGCAGAGAGATGATCCGGGATATCTACAGCCACATTTTTATGTTCAACGACCATCTTTTTTACTTTTTTTAATAAGGTAAGATTGTGACCCTGGCCTCTGTCATCCTGGGTCCAGTTAAGATTTTTTCAATGTAGGTTTTCTGTCACAAAGCGAAGCGATAAATATGGGTCATACTTCTGGCTGCTGGTGGACGAGCAACGTTACTTGTACAGCTCTCTGTACACTTCTGACGCCCCAGCCCCCACCGGTTCTCTGACCATTAACATAGAGCTGACTGCCGGTCAGATCGTCAGGGTAGAAAACAAGGAGTCCAGTGTTGTGTATGGTACCTCGGGAGGCATCATTCAGTCCTGGTTTACTGGATTCCTACTCTATGCTTTGTAAATCTTCCGATTTACTTGTAAATTTACTTCAGAAATAAAATTAACTTCTGTATTAACTTGTGTTCATACAACTCATACTTCAAATTCGTTGTTTTAAAAGTCGATGTCTTTTGGTAGAGTCAACTGTGACGTTCGGAGCGTGATCATCCCAATGAATTCATAATTAATATTGATATTTCTTGGGGCAGTTCTTGGGGCAGTTCTTGTAAGTTAAATATTCTTCTATGCGACATCTCTGTACATGAAACAACACATCACTGATTTCAAGTCTTTACTATTTTGGTTATCAGACAATCTGTTTCAGAGTTCAAGAAATCGTAACGCCAGCTGAGAAAGTTCCCATCTTTGTCCCACAGTAGTCTTCTTAATGTTAACCTGTTACGCACTTTTACACAACTATTTAGACGACACACGCGTTGCATTAAGAATCAAGCGTGCAAACCAGAGTGTTCCTTTTTGTTCTTGTTGCCATAGCAACTAATGCCCTACCTAACAACCAAGACCAGGGTAACCACGGAGACGTGATGAGTATCCTGAAGAAAATGCAGGTAAATGTTCGTTTGAGTTTAATACATGATGAATATGCACTTCAGTCTTATCAAGTGAAACGTATTAACTAGTCTACGTTTAACACAGTACCAAGGTGTAAAATTGGTACTTGGCCAGTGTGGGTGGACGTGATTGTGTGTTTACTACTCCTGTGTGGGGTTTTCAGTTGCCACTGATCTCTTTGCAAGTTCTGTGCTAGATACCTGGCAAGTGTAAACTTGATGCACACTGGGAAAATAACAGCGTATCAATAATACATTAACTTTAACTCTGTTTACGTTACAAATAGAAGCAAACTGACCATCTTAACGAGAAGTGTAGCTGTTGTTCTGGGACAAAACGAAGAGCTCCAAGACGACAATTTGGAACTCAAACAAAAGGTACACCTCTTAGAGAATCATATGGCCTCATCTGTATTGAACGGTATGTTAAATACCAACGAAGCATGTGGTTTTTAGAATTTAACTGAAATAGCGGCCAATGCGCATTTTATATGACTTTTACCGTAAAACATGAACTTTAATTACATTTTAATTAACAATAACCAGTTATTAATTAAAACGTACTGTATATGCTGTCATTGCCATCAATACGGATACGTTAACGTACTAAAGATTTGTGTTATTGTAGCCACTCATGACACGTTGTTCTTTGCGACAATCAGCGCGGCAACTATCGCTATTTCTGACGAAGAGCCGATACTCTTCGATACGGCTCCAATCAACCCTGGAAAATACTACAACACTGTAGTGAGAAGTTATACCGCCCCTGTAAGTTGATATTATCAGTAAGTATCCATAAATAAAATCGAGCAAGTACAACACAATCGTCTATGTGAAAAAAGACGTTCTTGCTTTTGTTTGGCTTTAGAGGTGGGACCTGTAGTGAATCGGCATGTGCTAGGCACTGCTACACAAGCAGCACAGAGTGTTCCTCAGAAACAGAATAAAGGTAGGTCTTGGTAAATGACAACGTCATAGCAATGTGTAAAACTGGCGAAGATCTCACTAAAGCTGACTAAAATGTCTTGTGGGAAGTTTTACTTTGTAAAACGCAAATGATGATTTAAATATTGGTAGCTAGTCTACCATGTATTAAACCAGAAGTAACTTTGCAACTCAGGTTTTCCGTGACAAAACGAAGCGACTATGAAAGGGCACATTTTTGGTTTTTGGTGGATGAAGACCGTTACGCTTATAATGCGTTGTACAGTTCTGGAGCAACCCCTACAGCATCTGTAACCATCAACATATAGCTGACCGCCGGGCAGATCGTCAGGATCGAGAATAACGACTCCACTCTCATTTACGGGACTGATTCTGCGGGCTCAATCCAGTCGTGGTTCACTGGATTCCTTCTTTATGCTTTGTAAAACTTTTTTACGTTTGAGTGTATACTTCCATTTACTTCAAATGAAATAAAGTTGACTTAAGCACGAACTTTAGTTCTATTCATTATTGTGATTTCTCTATTTTGCATTTTAAACCTAAAATACATTTGAATTGTTATGCTTTCAGATGGTACCAAATCTAAACTTCTAGGTACTTTTCTCCAAACTAAATATCATAGATAAAAGCGCCATTTAAATTGTGTAGTCCTTGTAAATAAAATAAAACAGTATATCTTCTTTAAGCCAACCATTTTGTTATCAGACACCAAGTTCAAGAAATCTTAACACCACCTGAGAATGTTCCCATCCTTGTTGCAGTAAACCGTTAAACAACCGACATTTACTTTATGCGGAGCGAATATGGCAAGCAAAATATTTCTTATAACTCTTGTTGCTATGACAACTTGTGTCCTATCTGACAACCCGGACCAAGGAAGCAATGGTGATGTAATGGGTATCCTCGAAACACTGCAGGTACTATTTAGCGTGTTTGATTTTCCAGGTCGAGAACTTTATTTACTGTGGTAACATCCCTTTGGAGGCAAGTCTACCGAACTCACATCAACCAATTCCTCACAGTATCAATTGTGGAAATAAGCGAATGTAATACAAGCTGCATTACTGCACATCACAGAATCAAAGTTAATTTAATTAATTCCATTATATTCTATACTCTCAGGAGCAAAACAAGGAACTGGTTCGAAAAGTGAATCAACTGGAAGTCCTTCAACAGAAAAATGCATTATTGGAGCAGAAAGTAGGACGACTTGAAGATCAGCTGGCTTCACTTGCAATGACAGGTAGGCACCCTATCCTCCATTAGGGCCAATGTTACATTAAGCGATTATTCGTGCCGATTATCGCAGGAATTAATATGTAAAAGCTGTGTAATTGCCGCCGATGATCGCCTTGAAATTTCCTAATGTAACACAGGCCTAACGGTCGGAGCCGAATTTATACACGATCCAAGTAATGTATTTGATTTCAGTAGACATTGCAGAACATACTGGCCATACGTTGTGGTTTGTTGAGCAAGGTATTTTGTCAACTATTCAACTGGAGATTTGATGACCAATACAAATTTAGTTGTTGCATATTGTGCGATGTTATTTCAGCTAATGTTGACAGTTTGTTTCTGGCGACAATCAGTGCTGAGTCGATTTCAATCTCGACGGAGGAACCGATTATCTTTGACTTGGCCCCGATAAACCCTGGAGGACACTTCAATACCATATTGGGAGCTTACACAGCTCCATACACCGGCTACTACCAGTAAGTATTCATAAAGCGAAAATATATAAGTAGATGTCCTTCGGTATCTTATTCTTATTGTATATTCAACACACACATGCACTCTTCGGTGGCGGATCAAGGATTTCCCGTGCGAGGCGCGCCAACTCAATTTTCACCTAAAATTTGGAAAAAAACTGCATGAAAATGAAAAATATTCGGCCGGGGCGCGCCTCCTGTGCCCCCTAATTCCGTTTATGCCCTTGTGGCCAGGGATGCCAACCCCCCCCCCAATCCCTACACTTTCATATAAATTTTTACAGTAGGGGCTGGGCCGCTTGATCTTTTCCCTTTTCGCTTGATCTATTTTTTCTAACCAGTTCCAATAGGGATTAGGTAATGCAGTAACCCAGTAAAATTGTAAAATTGAAACTGTAATTTTTCTCAATGCAGGTTTTCAGTAACGAAGAGAAGCGATAACTACCGGTCATACTTCTGGCTACTGGTGGACGAACAGCGTTATTTGTACAACTATCTGTACACGTCTGGTGCTACAGCTCCTACGGGCTCTCTCACCATCAACATAGAGCTAACTGCTGGGCAGATTGTCAGGGTCGAAAACGCGAGTTCCAGTCTGGTTTTCGGTACAAGTCCTGAGGGCATCATCCAGTCCTGGTTCACTGGATTCCTGCTCTACGCTCTGTAAAGCTTCCATTTTCTTGGAAATTGTCAGTTTATCGAAGTTTAAATAAATTTCAATAACTACAGAATTAAATTGTTCTTCATTAAATACTACCTACACAGAGAGCAAAGTAATTTACAAAGTGACAATCCTACATCTTTGTCCGTTTTGAAAAAAAACCCGAACACGTTACACTGTGTGGCTCAAATAATGATGAACGAGAGATGACCTGTCGGTGCACAGACCCTCATGCCATATTTAGTGAGACTTTTCACAGAATTGTCGGAAATGGCCAGAAATGCATCTTCCCCAGTTTAGGTGTGTGTGTAGGGGAGGGGGTCCTGGTAAACTTTTTGTAATGGCTACCAGGAACTCAAATCTAGTTTCCCTTGAATACATAAACCCTCATTGCCAATATGCATTAGAATGAATAATAAACACTGCTGTTTACACAACTGTACGAAACTAGATTCAGTCAACTGATCCGATGTTGGCTGAACTTTGCTTTCCATTCACCGCAATACATTTAAGCCCGCTTTCAACAAAGGTTGGATGGGTTCCTGGTTGGGAGGTTGTAAACCACAACTGATGTACAGTCGCATTGAGCCAGCGGTATCTCAATGGTAAACTAGACTCAGACGGGCATGCAAAGAAAAACTCTTATCCATAGAACAAAGATTCGATGAAAATATTTGAAAATATTTCCATTAGATTTTTAAATGATGAAATACAATTGGAATCTGCGCCATGGTTTTTTACAATATGTCTAGCTCTCATATGATCAACAATATTGTTTGACTGATAAGACCAGAATTCATTTTAACACCTAACAATTGAACTGTCCAAATTCATTACATTAACAAATTGCCGATTCTTACCTCGACGATGTTTTGTTACGCACTTTTCACCGTTCTTCTGTTGGCGACTTCTGTCGTGTTTGCTGAGAATGATGATTTGGTGGAGATTGTCAAACAACTCCAGGTATTTATGTCAATAAACTACAAAATACTTTCTACTACCTCACTTGAATCTATATTGTGGTTCATCCGAGCCATCGGCAATTGTAAAATGCAACACCACAAGGATAATGGAAATCTAAAATTCGTAATTCTATATGGATATTGATAGAAAGAAGTTGCTGATTTGAAGGCAAACGAAGCGATGCTAATCCGAGAAGTTAACTGGCTCAAGGCAAAGGTTGACAAACAACAACCAGAAGGTACTTTTGTCTGTATGTCTCTTTGACAATTTTTTTTAATAGTTCATCTCCATGTGACCTTTAATGTTTTTTTCTGTTGTTTTCTTTTCTTTCCAACGTTATAATATTTATAAAACATAAAGGTACTAAACCTCTACATATGGCCAAAACAACAAACTTGCGGATCCAGGGTTTCTCGTCAGAGTGCGCCAACCTTGGAGCGTCCTAATTTTTACCCTTTTTTTGGCGTAAAAAATGAAGAAATATTGTGTCATAAGGTGGAGGGACGCCACTGCAACATCACTGCCTATGCTCGTGTTTATATTTAAAGACTTTTTTCTTTTAGGTGCGGTTGACAGTTTGTTCCTGGCGACAATCAGCGCAGAAACGGTTGCAGTTTCCGACGATGGACCGATAATCTGGCAAAAGATGGACCGATGAAAGACAATTGAATGGTATGACAGCAGCACCACAGCACCACAATAACTTTACTATTAGTAATAGTTGGTGTATTTGGTCACAGACTTTAAGGGCACACACTAGATATCTTAAACATCCAAGTCATCTTGGTTAATGTGTGATGTGGTGCTATTCAAACAGATTACAACATGCAATTAAATTATGTTATTCTTATATTATTCTTAACATGTACTTTTGTGGTAAGTAACTAAGCCTGTGTGTGCTGCTACTGGCTCTCTGGCCGCCTATGGTCGGTAGATTGGCTCCGAATGGCTTGGTGTGTAAGTACGGGTAATAACTGGGGGTAAATATGGGCGGAGCTAACGTGCATAGCCCGTATTATCCCCGGCACTTTAATCATGACCAGTTTGAATGGATCGTGACTTGAATCCATGATAAACGTATTGTCAATATCATGAACAACGCAGCCTCTTATTGTTATGTAGCCCAGACGTTTTTTATTTGTTGATTAGGCCAGACTTTTTTTATTTGTTGGATTACGTATCATTGGAAGAAATTTTTCAGAGCAGTGATTGAAAAAAAAAAAAAAATTGACTTTGCTATACATTTTTGTAACTTTGATTAAAATTCACAAAATTGATGAACAATTTTTCCAAATGATGTTCGTTGAAGTGACAGAAAGTTACGATTTTGTATTATGTATTTTGTATTGTATTTTGTATTATTTGGGCTCTGATTTGTTTTTTTGGATTTCTTGATTTTTGAGAGCGGCGGGAAACGTAATCCAACAAATAAAAAAAATCTGGCCTAAGAACGCTTTAGAATGTTAACAATCTAAGTTCAGGGCAAAGATACACAGGCACAGGCGGAGAGTGCAATTCCATTGTTCTAAAATCCACATAAATTTACTTAACAGGAAGTTACATGTAAAGTGGAGTGTGTCGGGGACATATGTCAACAATAGCAGCATGTGCCATCCTTTTAATGTGCGCTGTCAGAAAGGTGCCGCACAAATAAAACCATGGACTGTATTTACATAAAGTTTGGTACTCAAACCACTTGGACTGTGAAATTTGGTACCCAAAGCACTAGGCTAAATTAACATTAATGTCACTTTTAAATGGTGTGCAGACAAAGACCACTGACCTGACCACTGATTAACAGACCATGGAACAACCAGAAGTGAATAGATCACTAGCCTAGTAAATTGGCATCCAGCATGCTCACACAAAAAAGCCGCACGATAGAGTATAAATAGCTGTACGTTGACACGGCTATTAGCCGTCCATTACACGAACTGGTCTCCGGATTATCTACTCTCTACATAATCCTCTAACCCACCACTGAACCAGTGCAGTTTGCAATATCCTTAGTCCCAATAATTCGTCATCTATTTCACCAAACATCGGTTTTTTAATTTTACAGAAAAAAGAGCTACGAACCAGGGTCCTTTCAGGCCCTCAGAATAGTAGCTTAAAATCTTAGCTAAAATCAAACGTATTAATTTAGTTTACACTGTTGGCGAAGTGTGTTCTAAGCTTAAAGCAGCAATGAGATTTAGGTCCAAGAAACTCCATTGAATTGTCTATTTTGACTGTTTTGAATTATTCAGGGGCAGATCCAGGATTTCCCGTTGGGGGGGGGGGACTC